>JAHWFO010016894.1:114843-163558 GCA_023313115.1 Rhysida immarginata
CCCCCCCCCCCCAAGTTTTTTAATCAAAAATTTATTTTCTCGAACATAATGTGCAGAAAATGTTCGAGAAGCTCTTATTTTCTTTCCTTTCTCATCATTTCCGATGAAATGACATATCACATGCCATATTATTATTATTATTATTATTATTATTATTATTATTATTATTATTTCAAGGTTCCACTTAGCACTGCTGCTAAGGACTTGCTTTTTAGTAACACCGAGTGCGCACCGCACACGTAGGGTGTTACTTTAGTTTCGGAAAACTATTAGATGGTATGTTAAATGCTATAGTATTTTGCGTTTTATGTGTGCAGTACTCAGCACCACTGTCTTCTGCATCTGTAGGAGATTATGCTTTCCAGGAACTTCTTTTATAAGGTCTGAAATACCATGTACCATTAGAGACGAGTCCTGTTGCTCCGATGGTGATGGGAATCACTTTAGTCTAAAGTTACACATTCTCTGTATTTCAATTTGTAAGTCCCTATACTTCAGTTGTTTTTCCGCTTCTTTTTGTGTTATATTATAATCAGATGGAATGGCTACCTCTATTAGGATTATTATTATTATTATTATTATTATTATTATTATTATAGTGCAGAAACTCGTAAGGGAGTTAGTAAATATAAAACTAGAAATCAGTGTTGAGCAACACTAAACACGTTGTCAGTCAAACGGCAGACGCCTTAAAAGACATAAACAGGAAGAAAAGGCGAGACCACTTCAAAAAACATAAGAACAAAATAGAGAAGCGCACAAATAGTGGTAATTTCAAAGTTGTTGATAGTTTAAATAATGCTTAAACGTCTCTTAAAATGAACGCAGGTGGTCAAACAGTTAGGGGAAGAGCACTCTAAAACCGTGCTGCGGATGCTAAAATGCAGATCGTTCCACAGCGAAATGGCATTAAAAAGAAAACTTTCCGACAGGAAAGCAGATTTTTTAATAGGAACCACAAACAAATTTCTCCGAGTATGATGGATACTGTTATCGGACTTGAACCAATCTTTAACGTAAGAGACTGGATGATTTTCAATACGTAATGCTTTGGTGACTTCGGACATCAATGCAACCTTACTGATGGACATAACGGTGGGGAGGTTGTAGCGTGAACAGGTTGAGGTCACTGAATCGATCCTGGTCAGTTTAAAAGCAGTTCGAATGATCTAATATACTAAAACTCTTGCGTGTATTTATTTATTTATCTGTAATTCTATCTCCTCCTAGACGGTTTGAGCTAGCGACTTGAAATTTTCAGGGCAGGCTTATCAATAAAGGACCTGCTCTATCGTCAAAAATCAGCCCCCTACGACCCCCTCCCACTTCCCCACTTTCTGGGGTTTTCATTTAAAATTATCTGCTTTTGCTTTGTAATTCCCCTCAACAGGTGGCGAGGGCGGGCGAAGCCGTGGATAACAACTAGTTTTATTATAAGCGACGGCCAACCTCTTAAGGTTGGCCGTTGAGGTCGAGGACCAAAAGAGCGCCCCGCAAGCTATGCAAGGCACAATAACTGCAGATACACAGGATGAGTCTGAAACCATGTCACAAACTTCGCTTGTGTACTCCCCATGGCCAAATAAGAAACAAATATCTTATCAACATGGGTCTGAAACTCAACCGTTAACGAGAAAACTGGTGTCCAAATGTGGATGCCCCCGTGAGGTTTGCTTGACGAGCGGACGTTATACCGGACGTTCTTGGAACAATTGATGCATGACATCCTGCCGCAAGTGCTAGAGAACACTTCTTTGCAGCAGCGACTAGACATGTGCTTTATGCACGATGTCGCTCCGGTACATTTCAGTGTGGTTGCACGTCAGTTTCTGAATGACCGCTTTCCCGCAAGTTGGATTGGACGTGCGGGGCCAGTGGCATGGCCTCCTCGTTCTCCCGACCTCAATTGTCTTGATTTCTATCTGTGGGGACATGTTAAAAATAACGGGTATGCAACACCCGCTCAGGATGCGAATGAGCTATGAGACCGCAATGTCGCCGATTTTGATGCCATTAGGAACCGCACAGGAGTGTTAGAACGTGTTCGCCGTTCGTTTCAGAGACGTCTGCACGCCTGTATTGAAGTACATTGACGTCATTTGGAACAATATCTGTAAAACAAACCTCAGGGGCACCCACCTTTGGTTGATTTGGAATTTTAGAATTTATTAGAATAAATTAGAATTTTGCGCGTCGACTACTAAGGTATTTTGCACCTTTTAGACAAGTTCTATCTGTAAGCAGCCCGGGACAAACACAAACATCCATGCCCACGGCGGGATTCGAATCACGACCAGGTGGACTCGAGAACTAGAAAGCTTACGCCCCCTAGCCCTCTCGACCACCTGGCGAACACGTTAACCCACATTTGGACGCCATTTTTCTCGTTAACGGTTGAGTTTCAGATCCTTGTGAGTTTCTTATTTGGCCATGGGGAGTATGCATGCGCAGTTTGTGATAGGGTTTCAGACTCACCCTGTAAACCGCTTCACTAAAAAATTCTTCCGATGTAAGGAAGTAATAAGATGATCTATTAAATCGTTGAAACGAAGGTGGGAATCAAATGGAATGCCTCGTGGGTCAACCGTCAACGCCGCTACATATTCTGAAACGTTGACCAAACTGCGGCGTGCTATTGGGAATAAGCGACTAGAAAGAGGAAACGATGTTCGACTTCATGACAATCCACGCCCGCATGTAGCCAACATCGTCAAAGTAAAACTTTTTTTTTTTCGGTTTGGAGGTCGTGGACCACTCATCCTACAGTCCGGACTTAGCGCCCCTCGGACTACCACCTCTTTGGTCTCATGAAGAGATTTCTGGGTGGTCAGAGGTTTGAGACTGACGAGGAACTTAAATCTACCGTGCGCTATTGGCTGTATTCACAGTCGACGGAGTTCTCTGTGCGGGGTATTCTGAAACTGGTGCAGCGTTGGGATAAATGCCTAAATCGACAAGGTGCCTATGTGGAAAAGTAGATAAAGACGTCTAGTTTCAGCTGCACTTAGTTTACCTCTTTATCTTGTAATTTCTTTGAAAAAATAAATGGCGTTGCTTTCTGATATATCCTCGTATAATATTTCAGGCAACTGAGATATCGCAAAACTTATATCTATATAAATACATATTGAATCATCCACACAGATTACAAGACAATTGGCGACTGCAGGTGCTGTAAAAAATGGCGGATGAAATGGGGAAGAGCCAACACCACCTAAAGAGAAAGCCTGAGCGCGGAAACGTCATACATTGTTAAAACGTCATAGGTAGCCATCTTTAATAGCATTTCTACCAATAATAAGCCCTAAATTATGACTAGGTATGATTTTTTTTGTTTCTCCATCTTGGATTTTAACAATAAGTATTTTTTCGTTTGTTGGAAAAAATGAAGGATGACTTTTTGGCCGGACCCTGATGATAATGTGCCGTGGGCTGTCCCTCGTTGGCCTCGGGGTTTGCCCCAAAGACGTATATTAAAGATAGACTCCGAATCCCATTGTTAACAGCGCCAACAAAGTGAAGCAATACCGCCTAGAGCACGACCTACGAGATAGTAAAAGGCCTGTGCAAATGGTATAAAAACATAGAAACACGAGCGTTTTAATATTATGTTATGAAATCTTGCTATCTGCCGGCGATATCAGTAGATTTTCTATTAAAAACGTGTTTAAAAATAATAAAACTTATATTATTTTAAGCAGATATATTATTTTAAGAAATGAACTTTGAAGATTTGTTTATTTCTTAAAACAAAATAACAAAAACTATCTCATAGGCCGTGGCCTAGAGAGAAAGCCTGCTCACGGAAAAATCATACATTGTTACATCACCTACGGTAGGGGCAATTTCGGGCTTATTATTGGTAGAAATATGATTAACAATACTCTACCGTAGGTGATGTAACAATGTATGACGTTTTCGTGCTCAGGCTTTGATTGAAGCCATGATAGTCTGAGCAGGAGTGAGCCGTGGAGTAGTTAGCTGTCTGGCTACTTTGAGGAATAATTAATTCAAAACCATTCCTCAAAGTTGTTCTGCGTACAACTATACAAACAGAAAAGGATGAGGAATCATTTTCCATAACCATAAATCAAATATACGTAACTGAAATGAAAATACGTAACTGAAAGTTGAACGAAACGAAACTGAAATTAATAAAAACTAAATTGAAACTGAAACCATGATTGGTGGTGATAAAACACAGGGTGATTACAAAAGAACTTCACACTTTTAAATATTTATTACATCAAAGCTATTCAGAATATAGACACACCACACACGGTTCAATATGCCCCCCTGTCGTGACAATCCCGCATTAACATGTTTCCATCAATCCCACATATCGCTACCGTAATGTGTTCTTTCAGCTCGTCTAGGTCACGGGGAAGGGGTAGTGTGAAGACCTTGTCCTTTACACACCCCCATAAAAAGAAATCACAAGGTGTGAGGTCGGGGCTCCGCGGTGGTCACTTTGCAAGTTCCAGGTTATTGTTTGCTCGACCAATGCCGCGGGAGAGTGGCATCAAGAAATTCCCGCACCTCTTGATGCGGGATTGTCACGACAGGGGGGCATATTGAACATCTTTAACTGTGTCACAATAAACTTCAAGAGTTTTTCTTTAAGAATCCGTGTGTGGTGTGTCTATATTCTGAATAGCTTTGATGTAATAAATTTTTAAAAGTGTGAAGTTCTTTTGTAATCACCCTGTATTATCTCCCGTATTCTACATGTTTATTACTCAAAAACTATTACAAATTTTAACGTGATATTTTTTATTCACAAAGAAAAACTCAAAAAGTGTCTTAGCATGCCTTAACAAATTTCAATCTGCCCTCCCATTTATGGCGTGAAGGACGTCAAAGCGAAACTCGATTTCCTCCCATGTTCGGGCTAGCATCTCGGGGGTGATTTCAGCGATTGTTTCAATTATTCTGTTCTTGAGAGTTTCAATGTTATCAATGTTGGTCTCGTATTGTCCTTCACACATCCCCAGAAGAAAAAATCCAGAGGGTTCGCATTGGGTGAGCGAGGGGGCCAAAGGATTGTATCAAGGCACTGCCTAACTTACAGGCCCCAGTGAGGAGGTGCTCCGTCTTGTTGGTAGACTTTGTTGGGCTGCAATTCTGCCACATGTGGAATCAGGTAGTTCTCCAGCATATCTACGTAGGTTGCAGCGGTAATGGTGTCTTCAGCGAAAAAGAAAGGTCCGATTACTCGATCATGCATTAAACCGCACCAAAATGCTAGCCCGAACATGGGAGGAAATCGAGTTTCGCTTTGACGTCCTTCACGCCATAAATGGGGGTTACATTGAATTTGAAATGGTGCTAAGAAACTTTTTGAGTTTTTCTTTGTAAATAAAAAAAATCACGTTAAAATCTGTAATAGTTTTTGAGTAATAAACATGTATATTACGGGAGATAATTTACTTCAAATACAAAGTTAACGATAAGATAAACGTATCAGTCCGTGATCGGCGTGTGAAAGAATTATTGGTCAGCTACTCTTATGTTTAGCCATGTGTTTTGCATCATATTCACTCACTTTCGGCCATGACATTCTGGGCGGGCGGAGCTTCCCAATTTGCTTCAAGTATTGCGGCTGATTTCGGGGTCTATCTTTAATATACGTCATTAGTTCGCCCTATCGTTATCTCGTTGGCCTCGTTTGCCCTACTGGAACTATCTGATTTAAACCAACAATCGCGAGCTTAATGTATTTCTTCCGACAATGAGGACTATCTCTTGTTTTCATTGTTGGAGGTGATGTCGTTGTGAAAAAGATTTCGTTCATTGTCACTTGAACTGGTATGAGCAGAAGACTTTCTATGCGTTCTCCACATATAATAATAAAAGAGTGGCATTCTTTTATGTTGAAATCTGCAATCTAGTAAATGTTTCGTTATCAGGAGAATCTACGTACCCACCGGTAATAGTTTGCATTTTATACATTTAATTTTTAAAATTATTTATTTAAAAATATTATTTACCCTGTTCTGTTTTGAGTTTTAGGGGAAAAGTCTTAAGGATATTTTAACATTCTATATTTATATAATTACATAAAAACCATTTTTACAGAAGAACACTGAGGAAATTATTTTTTATTTCTTTGATCGTAAATGAATTAAGCTCAGAACTTTAAAATAATTCCGAATTCCGAATTGCGGGCATTTGTTTGGTAAACTTTATATACACTGAACGACGTATATAATTGCGTAGAAAAAAATATGTATTTATATATAAAGTTATGAGAATTTTTTTTTCACTGTGCATTTTGAAAATGACATTTTTTTTTTACGGGGCCTATTTTCTAAGTTGCTGTCTAACATGAAATGTAATATAATGTTCACGATGAATTGAATAAATAGTTTACTTCGTTCGAATGGGTTAAATTAGGTTAGTTCCTAATTGCAGGACAAAGTGGGTAATATCAAATAAAATTCTGATGTCTTCTTTAATAATATGTTACTTATTTTTCTACTTAGTCACCGCTCATAACAATAGAATTTGCATCAATGGTGAACTATTCTTTTATCCTCTTGGCTTAAAACTCAAGACTGTGGGAGGGCACCAGCTGGTTGTTCCTTCAAGTCTGGAAAGACAAAATATCGCAGGGAGCAAGATTTTGGCTGTACACTGCATTTTTTCATATGCAATTTTGAGTTTTTGAAAAATATCCACAATGCCACGGCTTGTAGCTTATAGTGGTGATTAACGATACTTATCCTTGGGCATATTCTGCTTAGTTACGGCAAAATACCCACATTCGATTATGCGAACTGTCAGGAAACTCGATGTTCCCGACCCTATCCGATAGTCAACAGCACCTTGTCTGCTGATGAAGGTATTCACTTTTTTTAGGTAATGAGGATTTCAATTGGCGATATACCATTGAATGCTGCTTCGTTTTCGGGTCGTAATAGTGTTGATACAACTCGTCCCAACCTTATGATAATGTTTGAAATTTTGATCTCGTATCTTTCCAATAGTTATTGACAAATTCCGACCTTGTCCTGCTGCATTTCCAACGGATGCACATCTTGCGGTATCTCAGACGAGTTTTGGAATTGTTTGCCGATCTTTTAAGTGAAATGCCAAGGATATGCTTTTGATTACTAGCTGGTGCCATAGTAAAATAGCTCGAGTGCGTATTTATTAAATAAAAATATTAAGAATTAACAAAAATGCTGAAAGTCTAGGACATATCGGACTAATCTGGAGAAAATTTGTCAATATCGTATAACTCGAGTGGCAGTCAAATAAGAAGGGCTGTTGAGGAATTGCGGACAAAAGAAAGAAGACATACACAATGTGGCCATTCGACACCCCATGCCGGTAAGTTAAACCGGACCCTGCACGACATCCGTATCGTGTAGGGCCGCCTGTTGCCGCAATGACATACGCAACCTTTCGAGGAAGACTTACCCTGTGATACGTGTCGGTGGGAATCTTGCTCCATTCATTCTTCAAATTGGCAAACAGCTCTCAACCGGCTCCAGTTCGTCCCAAAGGTGTTCATTGGGATTGTGGTCTGACTTTGGGCTGGCCAGTCAAGTTTTCTCACACATTTCTTCAAACCAGATGTTAATAAGGCTCCCTGTATGACATGGAGCATTGTCGTGCTAAAACATGTATGGGCCATTACCAAAGTGTTCCTACATTGTCGGTAGCGCAAAATTGCCCTAAACTGTTTGGTATGCTTCGGTGTTAATGGTTCCGCGAACTAAAACAAGAGGACCAAGACCATACCAAGAAAAGCAGAACCAGACCATGATGCCACCTCCTCAGAATTTCATTGTGGGTACGACACAGCCCTGTAACTATCGTTCGCCGGGCATTCGCCTAATCCACACGCTTCCATCGGAACGCCACAACTAGTAGCCGGGGATCCATCACTGCATAGGATGGTTTTCTATTGTTTTGGAGCCCATGTGGCGGCATTCCTTGCACCACTGTAACCGAGGGTCGCATTGAGGACTGTGATATTCGGCTTGTAAATTGCTGATCATCCATGAAAACCAAGTGCGACGATGCCCCGGCGGACGGTACGATTAATTGCATCACTAGACGACGCCAATCGAAAGTGTTTTGCCAACGATTTTAACGAAGCCTTCCCGTTTGACATCACCACACGTTTCAAGCATCGATGGTCGCGATCTGTCAATTTCGTCGGTTTACTGGGTCTCTTGGCATGTTATAACCCCTCTGACTTCCATTCCACTCACTGTGGAGCGGGGTATCTGAAATTTGTTGGAAATTTCACGGATCGAACGCCCAAACCTGTAGGCACCAATGATCATCCTTCTCTTTCCTCCGCACTGACAAGGGACGTACACGTACCCCCTTTGTACGACTCACTTTTTCGCGCGCAAGCATATCTTGGAAGCGATAGGGTTGCTTTCAGGTGAAGTGGATTCGGGCGTATTGTTGAGTAGTGGAAGAAAGAAGTCGAGAGCGCAATAATACACATACACATCGTTTTAACAATGGAGTCTTTTATGGCTATACGTCACGGTTTATAGATATTCATGGTCATCGAGCTCCATTGTTAAAATGAAGCTAAAGTTTCTAGCTTCAATAGGGCGGGAACTCTATTGAAAAGTGGCGCTGCATGTACAATCTGCCCAAAAACGCCTGCAGCGCCGCCCTATCGACAGACAGAAACTTTACTTTCAGTTTCAATGAAAAACCTCTATCGCAGGTCACGCTCGGCCCTGATGCGATCTATGCGGCACCTGGCGCGATCTGTTTTCCTTAGCTTCTCGAAACAATGGAAAATGGCCGAAGCTCGATGACCATGAATATCTATAGACCGTGCTATACGTGCTAAAACATTTTCGTTTTCTGAGTTTATTTTGAAAGAAACAAAATTTAGCATTTTCTTATTTTCAAGCATCAATAGTAGCTTTAGATGATTAACATATTTCAATTTAGTGTGAATTTGTGAGGTACATGTTCGTGTAGTTCCTTGTGAATTCGCGTCGTCTGTTCATATTGACTGCGGCAGCTGTTATGAGTGAATTCTAACACGTTAACGTCTTATATAGGTTGTATGACGTGTACGGACGATCCCTTTGCGCTTTTGGAGAAGTAACGAATGGCCAGATACTGTATGTCAGTGGTCCCCACCGCTGGCGTCGCATTTCTCCGACTGGATCGCAAGGGGAAAACAAAATATATTTAGTATTTACTTTTAACAAACGGAAATATCGAATTGTTTTGACAAGTTACCAAGCATTATACGAGGGGTGATCATAAAGTAAGGTTACAAAGCCGGTAGTGAAACGTGTACATTTTATTTCATACAACCAATACAGCCAACTAAGTACATACAGTAGATTATTTTTCGACATAGTCTTTATAATTTCCGTAAGAAGTCCTGGCCGTTTCTCCTGATTGCTTCCCGCAGTCTTGTTAAGATCTCGCAGTATCGGTCGGCGGTCACTGTGTGCCCTCTTTCCAAAAAATCCACGAGTATAACACCCGCGCCAAGAGGAAACTGCCAGGACTTCTCATCGAGGGTATCATCCTCCTCCACGACAACGCGCGACCTCATACAGCCCAAAAGAACATCACGCTGTTGAAGCAGTTTCGCTGGGACATCATCGAACACCCTCCCTACAGCCCGGACGCGTATTTCACAATGGTACATGAAAACTGCAACCCCTCTTGTTTTATCCAATCAAGAACAAAGAGATGGAGGAGCTTATAAAACTCAAAGATGTAATTAATTTTTTTTTAACATTCCTAAAAAATTTATAAATATTCATAGAAAATATAAAACATTATTTTATTTTTTAATTATGTATTTATTTAAAATTTCAATATGTGAATTTTTTTATCTTTACAATTAAGCCAGATCAGGATTTTATATAAAATATTTTTTAATTCTAAGAGCGGTTGCAGTTCTCATGTATCATTGTGAAATACGCAGCCCGGACCTCGCTCCAAGCAACTTTCACCTCTTTCCTCACTTGAAGGAGACCGACGATTCGTTTCAGACGAGGAGACACTTCGCGACAACGTGGCTGAACACGCAAGGACAGGATTTTTTACTAGGAGGGAATATTCAAACTCATCCCACAAACCGACAAACCGATGTGGAGACTATGTCGAAAAATAACCTAATGTATGTACTATCAGTTGGCTGTATTGGCTGTATGAAATAAAATGTACACGTTTCACTGCAGGCTTTGTAACTTTACTTTTTGATCACCTCTCGTATGTTTCAAATGGTTTGTGACGGCGAATAGTTTGGCCTTTCGGTACTTGGCTACGTCATTCCTTAATGGTTTATTTAATAACCCTCAGACTTTATAGAGCAACCTATCATAAGTGTTCAAAAGTAAATGACACAAAAACGTCTGTCTTGCAGAGCGTGGTTTCGATCCAAGGACCTCTGGGTTATTGGTCCACACTGCGCAACTCTGCTTTATTACAACTTTTCTTTCCCTTAGATATCTCATTACTGAATAACGCTTAGGATACCACACTATAGTAATATGTATTGTTTCTATTAATTTGTTTTAAATTTTAAATAATCTCTTTCTTTAAAGTCTGATGTGGTACACGAGACGGAACTGACGACAATTGTTCACTCTGTTAACATGCCTGGCCTGCCACTGCGAAAGCAAAAATATTGATTGTGGAACTGAGACAATTGTTAACAGAAAAAAAATTCTGATCAAAAATATTAATTCTCAATACGAGGTCTGTGAGAAAAGTATCCGACCTAATTTTTTTTTTTTTGCGAAAACCTGATGGATTTGGATCGCGCGCGCTTGCATGAGCCGACCTTGAACCTTTGTGCGTATGCGTGAATTTTTTCCCTCCTCTCAATAGCGTCAGTTGCTGGCAATCAGCATTAGAGGGAGGTAGTGTGTTGTGCTCTCGTCGGTTTTTGATTTGAAGGAAAATGACGGAACGACTGCATCAAATTTTGCCAGAAACTGGGCGACAGCCAGGTGGAAACCATCAGTCGTCACAGTGGAAGCATTCCTCGTCACCACGACCAAAGAAGGCCCGCCAAGTGCGCAGCAATGTGAAAGTGATGCTGACTGCTTTCTTTGACTCTCGCGGTGTGGTACACCACGAGTACGCACCACAGGGTCAAACAATCACCAAAGAGTACTAAAGGGATGTCCTCCGTCGCCTACGTAATGCAGTGCGGCGCAAGAGACCGCAGTTGTGGTCAACAGGCAACTGGCGCCTCAAAAACCAAACTTGATTCAGACTTTTTTGGCGAAAAACCAGACTCCCGTGGTACAACAGGCTCCTTACTCTCCTGACCTGGCCCCCTGCGACTTTTGGCTGTTCCCTAAACTCAAGAGGCCATTGAAAGGAACGCGATTTCAGACAAGAGAGGACATTATGGCTGCAACGACAGCCGAGCTAAACTTCATTCCGAAAGACGCTTTCCAGAATGCTTCCAACAATGGCGGCACCGCTGGGAGCAGTGTGTGGAGTCCCAAGGAGACTACTTTGAGGGTGATTAGGTTTCCAATGCTCCAGGTGTGTAATTTTTTTTCCCCGGCCGAAGGTCGGATACTTTCTCAAGGCCTCGTATTTAGACTAAAAATAAAAAAGGAAATTAATACAATGATGTGTTTGTAAAATTAGAAACTTAGCCTACAATGATATCATCTTGAATATTGTTATAAAATTTGTACTATTATAAAAATAAAATGAAAACAATTTATTTAAAAGAATATTTATTATTAAATTCAGGTAGGAAAAAAGTTTTTAATCTCTCGATAGAGGGTGATAGTATACGGGAAATTTTAAAGTTTTGTCTGCCTGAAACAATAATGGAAATCAGCTAAATGAACATATCGTTAATATCCAGTAGGTCGTGGTTAAACAAAGACTTTTAGATTTCAGTTCAGATCATGTTCCAAGTAAGGAAAAATATTCTCCAATCATCCTAATAATTATATTTATAATTGTGTACTCCGTGAAATTTTGTAAGGTAATTACCATGTATCTATTTGTAAATTAACTTTCACATACATTTCTAAGGTAAATGAAATGATGCTCAAATGTAGAATACACTACACAGCATTTTTGTTCTTTGAGTAAGAATAAAGTAAGCCTAAACTAATGGTCATATTATCAATGTATTTGTGGTTATACCAATTCTTTTTTGCTTATAACTCGACAGAAGTGGATATACGGGTGCATGAGTTTCTGTTGCCTTCGCACTTTCAACATTTATGTTGCATTCTCAAAACATAAATTTCACAGGAATATCAGAAACATCAACCGTTTTGCACGTGCCTACAATATGATGAATGAGTCTGTGGCCGCTCCACAGGAAACTTTCAAATGTGGATAATACAGCACGATCCCAGAAGATATGATTTGGCAACTGTCAATGAGGCAATGTTTGAAGCCAACGATGGAGAACCAACCACCATTTGGTTTGTTTTTTTTTATGCATCTATCCAAGCATGGGGAACAACTGGTAACACATGTCGATTTTGAGTCCGAACTGTGATCCAATGACTTACCCTTTGCTGTTTCCTCATGATGAAATTCAGGAATACTGAAGGGACGAAAGTCAGCATGTTAGCTTTCTACTCCTACAAACTGTACGAAAGGCCAGGACTGCTTGATCGGGTATTGCACGCGGGGATACTTACTCAGCAGTATAATGTGGACGCTTTTGAAAAGTTGAAAGAGACCGGCTACATTGTGGGAAAGAAAATCAGAAGACTTTGAGAGTGGAGGTTTACCACTTGGCTTAAAGGATTTCGTTCATAATCAGGCTGATAACTTTAATATGAAAGCAGGAAAGATCTGTGTAATACCTATATCATTTACCGGGAGAAAACGCGCATTGCAGCAAAACTACCAGGATGCAATAGCCATAGTGGCCAAGTTCGGGAAACCAGATCTCTTTATCGCATTTACATGCAATTCAAATTGGACTGAAGTGACAGAACAGCTGGCTCTATACGAAATTTCGATGCTTAGTTCCGAAATCGTAGCGAGTGTCTTTGGTGTCATTGAGGGCATTTGTCGATGTCCTGATTAAAAACTCGGTACTGGGGAAGGTGTGGTATGGATGAACGTCATCGAGTTCCAGAAAAGAGGTAATGAATGAGTTAAGACAAACCAATATAAAATGGAATGATTCTCAAAAACAATTATTTGAATGTATCCATTTTTTCCAAGAATACTATAATCTTCAAAATATAAATTTCACAGGCCCTAAGCCTGCCTGCCTTGCCTCTAGTTTAAATTCTTAAAGTTTATTTTTCTGAAAAAAAAAATTGAAATTTTTCGAAAATCATTTTTTTGCAAATCTAACGATTTATTCAGACAAAACTTAACAACAAATTATATGAACAAACTAGCTGAAATTTTCGCAAAATTTGCAGCTATTTTTTCCACTTGTACAGATACATCGTTGGGTCTGTGTTGCATATATTAAGAAAGGAAGAGACACAAAAGCGATTATACACTGATTGGAAGAAAGTAATTGGACACCCATCCACCCGGCAAAAAATGGACGTTTCCGCTACCACACGTGTCACTGATGTATGGAAATGCAAAGATAGTCATCAGACAACACCACTGACTCTAACTGAAGTATCATGCCGCGACTGGCGGAGCTGACAGAGTTCGAAAAAGGTGTTCTGGTTGGAATGTCGCTCTAAGGCGCATCCATACGAGAGATTGCCAGCAGCCGGAACCACCCGAAATCAACAGTGGCGTATGTGCTGAAGAAGTACAGGACCAATGGACATTGTACGAATGCACCAAGGCCTGGTCGTCCACCCGCATTGGCCGACAGGGACCGTCGGGTGCTGCAGCGGGAGATACGGAAGAACCGACGTTCGACGATGACCACCATCGCCGGAGAATTCCAGCAGGCATCTGGATGTCAGGTATCCACCAAGACCCTCCAAAAGGAGGCCCACATGCTGGGCTATCACGGCAGAGCAGCAGCCCACAAGCCGCTAGTCACACCGGCGAAAAAAAACGAACAGACTGCAATGGGCCAGGCCACGCAAAGATTGGACCGTTGAGGACTGGAAACGTGTTCTCTGGAGCGATGAATCACGCTTCACATTGTTTCGATCGGATGGAGAGTTTGGGTGTGGCGTTTACCTGGAGAACGGCTCCTTCCTAAGTGTATCATCCCAACAGTGAAGTTCGGCGGAGGAGGAATTATGGTGTGGGGCTTTTTTTCGTGGTATGGCGTAGGCCCGGTAGTGAAGGTGGAAGGCACCATGAGGGCTACGGACTACTCTACCATCCTGGACAATTCCGTTCTCCCAACCCTTTGGCAAACCTACGGTCTAGAGCCATGCCTATACCAAGATGACAATGCCAGGCCACATGTTGCAGCTCATACCCTGCAATAGTATGCCGATAATAATGTTGAACGCATGCGGTGGCCAGCCCAGAGCCCCGACCTGAATCCCATCGAACATCTGTGGAATGAAGTCGAGCGTCGGTTGAGGGGTAGTAGCCCACTCCCCAAAACACTACCTGAACTGTGGACGGCTATACGGGACATTTGGCGGGAGATTCCTGTGGGGGTCGTACGTACTCTTGTGGAAAGCCCCGGAGAGTGGCCGCCGTGATTGCAGCCAGATGGGGGCCGACAGGATATTAGCTGTTATCAATAAAAGCAAATAAATGCACTGTGCGAGGTATCCAATTACTTTCTTCCAATCAGTGTATATCTAATGAATGTAATATTGAAATATCCGCCTCCACAAAGCTACTGTATCAAGACGAGCTTCGAAGTAATGGACTGATTGAAATTAACGCCCATACGAATATGATATCAAGAAGTTAAGGAACTTTCATTGGACTCATCTGTCTAATGTTTCATTGAACCCATTTTGGCCCGAATTACATCAAATACGCTATACAGAAGTGAGACCTGGGCTCTGGGTGGCCAAGTTAAATGACGGTACTTATCTGTGTGATCGCTAAACCAGTGCTGAACAAACCGTGCGCGATGAACAATAGCACTGCTATCTCCACTGAGTGAGCATATTATTATGACCACCCTGTCAGTATCTCGTTGGGCCACCTTTTGCCTTTAATACTGCGGTGATTCTTCGTGGCATTGTTTCCACGAGATGTTGGAAGGTGGTGGGAGGAATCTGACACCATGTCTGATGGATAGCACTGTCTAGTTGTGCTAGATTGGACGGTGGTGGATGCAGTCGTCTGATGGTTCGTTCGACTTCGTCCCGCAAATACTCAATTGAAGTGAGATCTAGGGATTGTGGGGGCCACCGAAGTAAGGTAAAGTCCCCCTCATGTTCCTGGAACCACTCCTGCACAATAAGAGCTCTGTGGCATGGCGCATTGTCTTGCTGGAAGTATCCATCTCCATTGGGGTACGCCATCAACATGACGGGGTGGACTTGATCGGCAACGATACGGAGGTATGCTGTGCCATCCAGACGTTGTTCAACACGTATTAACGGACCCAACGCATGCCAGGAAAACATTCCCCAGACCATAACACTGCCAGCACCGGCCTGAAGGGTTGTACTCATGCATGTGGGGTCCATGCTTTCGTGCTGTTTCCACCAGATTCTCAGGTGGCTGTCTGCATGATGCAACTGGAATCGTGACTCGTTAGACCATACGATTTGTTTCCACTGCTCGATAGTCCAGTCCTTGTGCTCCTGAGCGAATTGGAGTCGTTTCCGCTTGTTGGCTGCAGACAGCAAAGGTGTGCGGACAGGTCTTCGGCTTCCGTATCCCATGCGATACAGTGTGCGGCTGACAGTGCATTCAGAGACCGTTTTGGAGGACCCCTGATTAAGATCAGCAGTGATTTGAAGCACAGTTGCCCTTCTGTTATCCTTTACCAGTCGTGACAGTCTCCTTTCTGTCCGATGATCAACCATCCGCGGGCGGCCACAACGCGAACGTTCAGACTCCGTCTTCCGGCTAACCGTCCAGTCTTTAAATACTTTAACGACGGCTGCTCTTGAGCACCCCACGAATGCTGCTGTTTCGCTGATACTTACTCCATAGCTCCGAGCACCTACAATCATCCCGCGTTCGAAGGCTGATAAATCGCGTCGTTTACCCATAGTTGAAGAATGGAACACGTCTACTGTTGTCGACGACACTCAGCTTCCCTTTTTATATTGGTCCGGCCCGCTAGCAACATTGTGGCGAAGTCCGTGCGTGCATTTGCATAAACATGTCAGGTGGTCATAATAATATGCTCACTCAGTGTATAAAGAAGCCGACATCCTGCAGCATGATTATTTGCAGATTTGCAGGATGAAATTTGTTGGCAGTCGGTAGAATATTGGTGCTCCAAACCTTTCTGAATAGCAGAAGCTCTCTAACAGGGGTGTCCAATATTTTGTAACTTCTGGTTCAGATCGCCCAACAAATAATTGTCAAGGGGCGCATATAGTATTTTTCATTTATTAACGCCCCCCAATATAACCTGTCGTTACCAGAAACAAACAATTGTTATTCCCAATAAATCCTTCAATTTGTTACAACATTTACATCTAATGTGTATTGATTTTTTTATAAACATTATTTTTATAAACTGAGTTTAACATTTATGAACTGACTTTTACATTTAATACTGGGGGCCGCGAGTTGGGTACTCCTGCTCTCTAACATGACAACGCATTACCAATAGATCCATGACTTGTCTTAATAAAGCATACTGGATCTGTTACTTCATGAGGATCCCGCCAAAATTTCTCTACTGTCGATACAAAACAACGTGTATCGTGATTCGCCAGACCACATAACCTTCTTCTAGTGTTCACGTGTCCATTTACGACATTACATACATCACTGTAGAGGAACTTGAACTGTTCTTTGGAGAAATTAGGAGTTTTTTTTATAGGCATCTCATGATTGTCTTTGATCCTCAGTAACCCTTATTTTGACAAAGACTGTGGATTTTTTTTTCTAAGAGTAGAAAAATCTGGATATCACACATTTCGATAATCTACCCCGTTGTTTCATGGTTCCAACTAGACGAGCACCAACAATGCTTGATGAGCACTGGGTCCCTCTTTTTTTCTCCATGCTCGCCAAATTCTATAATTAGACTTGTCCAATTCCTTTTTAAATTGAATTGCATACACGCTTGAATTATATGACCAAATGCCATTTTTAACCGACTTCAAAAAAGGGAGGTTATCAATTCGACTCGTATGTATGTAATATTGTTGGAATTGCACAATATTCGTATATGTTAGTCTATGTGAGCTTCTAAACAGGTGTGCCAAATTTCTTAATGTATGTATGTATGTATGTTTGTTCGTCCACGTATTTCTCAGAAACTAGACATCGAATTGCAATAATTCTTTTTTTATTGGATTAAGTATCTTTCAACTTAGGGAACAGTCCAAGTTTCATCAAAATCGGTTCAGTAGTTTTCAGGATATGGACTGATAATAGCTAGACGATAGTGAATGTTTCATCAAAGTCGAATGTTTTTTTATACTCTGTTTAATCTTGTGTATAATAGTTTCTATTTTCGCAGATGTTTCTGTTAATTGGCCAATGTGGTTAGTAGTAGAAAGTACAAATCGCCATAACGTTCCGTAAAGGCTTGTTGAGCCTTGTGTTGGTTAATTGGTTCATTTTAAAATGTGGTTTTATCAAATGTGTCCATTTCAAAACGCTGAAGCAGAAGAAAAAATTTTTTAGAGAAGCATTTTGGCTTATATTATATCTCTAGTAGTCCTAATTATAGTAATTTTTAAATAATTATCAGGTGGTTAACTGATACATTTTAGCCGTGGCTGTCTGAATTGAGATGGAAAGAATCTCCGGATATTCGTTACTGGCCCATTGTATCTGCAGTTTCCGCAAGAAGCACTGCATTTCTGATGCTACCATATTGGCCAATAAATCAGCTGTCTAGAGCATACACGTTAGAAGCTGTGGAACACGGAAACACAGCACTAATTTTTCATAAGGAACAACATCCACTGCTTTGCAATGAAATTGCCCCACCAACAAGGAGTTATCCGACCTTATCCATATTTAGTGGGGGGGGGGGGTCGTCTACCTCCGACTAGTAAACGATTAGATGCATGCTCACGGGGCACGGTTGATACACGGTGTCCGGGTGCCTGTATAGGCTCATCAGTTGACACCTGTGCGAGACGTTCCATGCAGTAGGGAGGAAGCAACTGCCTCGTGAACGTACAGTACTGTAATCCGCACAACCGATCTCAATGCCGCAACGGACTTTGAACGAGGTCGGATTATTGGCCTCTCCGAGGCTGGATGGTCAACCAGACGGATTGCTGTCCATGTGTCGCGGGACGCACGGAGGGTAGGCCGATGTTGGAGGCAATGGCGAGAGGAAGGCACGCATGCCAGGAGACCTGGCTCTGGGGCCCGGCGAAGCACGTCAGCTCGTACCGATAGGCGGATACTGCGAACAGCGCTAGCGGACAGAACCATCACCCTGTGGCAACTGCGCGACAACATCACTATTCCCGGTACTGCTCCAGTGTCAATAGCGACAATAGCACGCCAGTTACACGCCACGACAATGTCTGCCAGGCGTCCATTGTTGTCTTCCTTTGACACCTGAGCACTGCGCGATACGACTGCAATGGTGTCGTGAACGAGTGGGTTGGCGAATGGAATGGCGCCCGGTGGTCTTCAGCGACGAATCCCGCTTTTGTTTGGACACCGACGACAGACGCGGGTGGGTGTGGCGCAGACCATTGGAACGTGCCAATGAATAATGCATCCGGTATCGCCATCGTGGACCAACACTCGGGATCATCGTCTGGGGTGCCATCGGCTACGATACCAGAACGCCTTTAGTTACCATCCAAGGCACCCTGACAGCAGCATGGTACGTCACAGAGATTCTGCAGCCCGTATTACTGCCCTTTCTGCACACCATACCCGGCGCAGTCTTTCAGTAGGATAACGCCAGACAGCACACGGCAAACATAAGCATGGCATGTCTGCATGATGTCAACTGTCTGCAATGGCCCGCGAGGTCCCCAGACCTATCGCCAATTGAGAACGTGTGGGACATTTTGGGACGTCGTTTACGATCACCCCGCAATCTCCTTGACCTGACACAGCAGGTTCACCAGGCCTGGGCAGACATACCCCAATATGACATTCGCCACCTGTATGATCACCTACACCTGCGGCTGGAACAACGCATCGCCGTTAGAGGTGGTGCTACAACCTACTGATGCCGCTTTCCGTTGGGACACTCTGTACAAACGAGTGCACGTCTTGGCTCCATAACGTAATAAAGGTGTGTTCAGATGTATCTCTTGCTGTATACTTACTTTTTGCTCATTCAGATAACTTCTTGTGGATGTGGCAATTTCATCTGGCGACGGTTCTGATGTGTTATTAGAAAATGTACAGAGAGTGATATAGCTGCAGTATTATGAGGGTCCATTTTTTCGATACTGAGAAACACGGTTCCTGTATCATGGCTCGGGCCGTCGAGGGACTTCAACCCCTTTAATTTCTGTTTGAGTGGATGCCCCCTTACCGTCGGTCTGGTTTGGGTATTTCAGGGTTAATACGAGCTATGCTGGCTGTACCACTACAAATTTAGGATCCCCCTAGCCAGAAAGATCATGGTAGAGAATTGTTACAAAGAGCATCCAAACAAAATGTTTCATTATTTCGACAAATGATTTTGTTATCGTGTCAGCTGACTTATTCCAATTAGTGTTGGATATTTGCGTGAGGAAAGGGGCAAAATGTCAACTGACCACCACCATCTTGTCTGCATTTTTCGATTCTCTCCCACATTGCCAATCAAACGAGGTATACTTGGTCCAAACGGGATTTGGCATATCAAATGAGTCTTTAGTGGAGAGAGCTGTGACGACCACCTTTGCAGATAACATCTTCAACTTTTAAAGAACTGTCCAATGATCGTGACAATGTTGAAACGGAATCGCAATTGTTTAAGACATCTGACATTGTTACGACTGCATTGTGCTATGGTCATAAGCCGTTTAAGTGTATCCCGCAGAGGGGTGGGAAAAGGACTTCATGGTGGAATTTTGAAGTGCAAGAAGCTGTCAAGGCAAAGAAGCCTGTTTGCTATGGCTTGCAAATAAGTCATCTGCGAATCGAGTGCGGTACACTGAGGAACGAAAAACAGCAGATAAGGCAGTGCACCAACTAAAGCCAAGGCCTTGGGGAGAAATTAAGAGGCAGACTACGGCAAACATTCGGCAAACAAGGTAGATTTTGCGCCGCTTCCGTATAGGAGGCTTCTGAAAATTGAATGTATTGCACAGATGGAAGAAGTACTTTGAATCACTTTTTAACCCGGTAACATGAGGCGTATCGTGGAGCGGAGAATAGTCACGATAGTATCACCAAAGCAGAAATCGGATGGGCAATTAAATTGCTGAAGACCGGTAAAGATGTAAGTGATGATTAAATCCGATCTGAGATATTTAAGGCCTTGAATCAAGATGGTATCTTGTGGCTAATTCGTGTGTGCAAGTTGTTTGGATATCCGGACAGGCCTCAAAGCAATGACAGACAGGTATTGTAGTTCTTATCTTTAAAAGGGGAGATCAAAGGGATTACGACAGCTATCGAAGCATTTCTCTACTAGCATTCCTGGAAAAATCTATGCTAAGTGTCTGCAGAGCAAAAGCTGGGACATCGTTGAAATCAAACTGTTGAGAGAAGTGTGTGCTTTCCGACCTTGACTAAGGCAGATGTTTAAGAAATCCTGCGAGTATCCTGAAAATGTCTACGCCTGGTTTGTGGACGTCGAAAAAGCCTATGACAAAATTCCTCGGAAGCAGCTATGGAAAGTGTTGCAAGAGTACGGAGTGGATGGACAATTACTGGCTTCTATCATGTTTTTGTACGAAAGCTCTGAGATGTATTTCCGAATAACTGGCATTAAGTTTATCATTGGAATCTGCCAAGAGTATGTACTGTCGCATCTCTTGTTCATTACTTGACCAACAAATCTGTGTTGTTTTCATTATATTGTTCTGTTGTGATTGATTTGGGATGTTATTTTATAAAACTCTGGCTTTATTTGTTGCCTTGGCAACGAGCCGTTTATTGGGCGGGAAACGATTGAAAATCGTAGTGACTCCTGGGACGACTGATGGTGCAGTTATGAAGGCGAAGAGCACTGATTGGTGGAAATTTACTCTGTCTTTGCATTTTAAAAATCTAATAAATAGAGGATTGAGAATTTTTCGAAAAGACTTGAAAATTTGACTTGATTGTTGAGAGGACACAAGGCAAGGACTGAAGAGGCGTGCGTCTCGAGCCCATAATGGGCGGGAGATTCCCCACGTCGATCGGCCTCACGTATGATCTGTCGAAGTTCCACACCGGAGGCGAGAAAATAAGATCGAGAGGCACGAGTCGCATGCCAGCGACGGCGATGTGGATGACATCGCGACAGAGTCGTAAAGCGTATGGCTACTCAACTGGCAACGGGTGCGGTGGTGGCGATGGCGTTTCGGCGGGAGAAGCATCTCGGAGCCTACCGTGGGAGATAGCGGAGGCGGGGCCGAATGCTAACCGAGCGCATCGACTTGGCAGCACCCAGGTACGGCGTGCGCAGCAAGGCAACTGGACTCACCGTGGGCGTCGGAAGCATCTCGTCGGTGCATCGACAACAACAGGAAGGTTTACAAGAACTGTATATGGAGTGTTACACAGATAACTGCGTGAGTTCTAAAATATTGTAATTGGAGTGATTCTCAACCGCGAATATTAATTCTTTTGAACTTTATCTTAAAATAAAAGGGAGGGAGTGTCGTTGAATGTCGTTACTGATGTTATTCTAATTGCTTCGATTTGTAATTTGTTCTTTTAATTTATCCTCTTTCAATTTTGAATTTACTAACCACTAATTTTCCTTTTACTTTCTTCGTAAAAAAATTTAACTGAATAAAGAGTTGTTTAATGATAAAGCCGTTCCTTTTTTGCTGTAACGTTAACACTGTTTTTCCATTTTGTCAACACAATGGTGGGAGGGGTGTCCCTTTTGAATTCTGAATAACTGAATCTCTTTTATCTGAAGTCTCTCACAATAGAACATCCCTAATTTCATTACTGATACTCATTATGCTGTATTTAGTAATAACTCGTAGGAGTTTTCCTACTGGCGTCCGCAACTTTCTTCTGATCCTTTCTTAATGTCGAACTTGGCACTTATTATGTATAATTATAATGAATAATTGAACGTTGGGTGGAGGTAAACACGTTTTTGTTTCCTTCCCCCCTCCGTCTCACTGGCGTCCGCGACAATTTTAATTTGACTTTGGGATAAGAACATTCACTTTTTTTTCTCCCTATGTCACATTGACGTCCGCGACAGCTACTTTCTGAATTTTGTTTTGATTTGAAAAATTGAACGTTGGATGGAGGTAAACACTTTTTGTTTCCTTTCCCTCCGTCACAATGGATTGGATGGACAGAGGCAGCCGAGGCGGTGACTGCTCTTTGCTGATCACCTTTTCCTCCTTGGGTTCTTGCACTGAACTCCAACATGCACTAGATCGGTTTGCACCCACGTGTGAATATCACTGTCGCTTAGACTGAGGTTGCCGGCTCAGTGGCCCTGTGCGCTGGGGCGAGGTTGTTATCGCTCTCGGAACCAAAGAATTTCGGGTTCGAATCACGCCGAGGGCATGGATGTTTTTCCTTGTGTTTGTTCTTGGGATAAGGTTATCGTTGGCTTTGTAATGATAATGTAGCCCACTCAAGAATAATAAGACTGAGGTTCTAGTCCTTTCAAGATAACCTGCTCAATGCGCTCTCCATGTTAGAGGAGCCCCTTTAAGACAGACGGAGAGGTTCAAAGATCTCGGAAATGCATTGGGTTAAAAGATCTCGGGGATGCTCGAATTGGCGCAGCAAGCTATATCGAATGCGAACTGCTAAAACGGAACGAAAAATATTTCAATTTCATTTTTGAGTTATCTATTCCGTCCAATTATGAAGAGTTTTATCATGGAATGTAGAATAAGTTTGTTTGGAAATCGGTTACGGTTCTGATATATTTATATATGCCCTAATTTGCATAATCACCGATATCTCACCCATGACTTCCAAATGTATTGACGGTAACAAATTTGGGATATCTCCGTTTTCTGCGCAGATAGGAGGGGTGCAACGGAGTATTTAATCACCCTGTATTTTATAGGACCATTTTTGTCTTATGTCCATCCAGGAATCGCCTCCGGAATTTGTCCTCATCGTTTAGAACCACCCCATATTTATAGCGCTTCCTTTAAAAAATTAATTGAAAATTTAAACTTTTAAAATTGGCCGAAATTGTTTGAGCCATTTATGCCTGGAGAGTGAATTCTAGATGATTTACAAGGGTATATTTTATCTATTTATTATGTTATTTATAGTTCTTTTGAAATTCTTATGAGATTCATTTAGTTTCGAACGAGGTAAGCACTCAGAGAAAAAAATCAAATGTGTGTTTTCCTGTTTCATCAGGAAATCTTTTGATTCACATTTTTAGATTAACGTTTTCTGTAATACATGAATTATCAACTAGTAAATAAAAAATAAATTATAAAAATATATTATGCTAATGAAATTTTCTGCATTTTTATTTGTAGATTTTCATGATCTGTTTCCCTGCAGAACGTTTTCATTGAATCGAATGCCTGCTCTTTTCCCTTCAATTAGATATTTCTTCCAAGGATGTAAGTATGATAAACAGGGTGACGAAAAAGTCTTTACTAAATTGTACAAGGTGTCCAAAGAGTCTGGTAACATGGCAGATATCTCAAAGCTGCCAGGTAGACGAGATCTGATGAGTGTGGTTTATAAGTAATAGGGGGGGGGGGGGAATACATTGGCGCACTCAAATTTCACTTTGACCCCAAATTTAAGGTCATCCATTTGCTAACTCAAAAACTATTAAAGATAGAGAAAAATTTTCAATTGCTGCCCTGTAGAGCAACAACACATTAGTCTAAAAACAATTTTTAAATCACACCTTTCCCCTTGAAAGATTTTGAGAAAATGGGCGAGTAAGAGTCACTCAAGCTCAGGTTGGATGAGGTTTCTATCACATTTGAATTGCAGTGAAGCACACTCTTAAGTGACTCTTTCTCGCCCCTTAAGTGACATCAGGATTGAATGGCAGCTTTGGACCCTCTTCTGGAGTACGATAACGTCCGCCCGCACACGAGTCACCACACACCAGAGGCGTTGCAGCGCCTACAGTTCAAAGATGAAAAATTGCAGTTCAAAAATGAAAGACTTTGCACATTGCGACTTTCACCACTTCCCAAAGAAGAAAGAGCCCCTTAAGGGACATGAGTTGGTTCTGACGGCGAGGTAAACGCTGCCATTCAATCCTGGTGTCGACAACAACTCCGGAATTCCTCTCCGACGGGTTCACCCAACTAGTCACGCGTTGGCGCAATGCTTGGAAAGGAATGGGGACTATGTCGAAAAGTGAATAGTGCATTACGTAGAGGACAAATGCGAGTATAAGATACAAAGAGAATTTTGGAAATCGGTTAACAAATAAAAAAATTACAGCCATGGAGACCTTATTTACCAATCGCCCCTCGTACAACACCGTAATTGCATGAAACTCAAATACACTCAGAATAATTCATTCGAGGCACAATTCACTTCACTTGAGCACAAAACAATTATGATATTTTCTATATAATAAAAATGTTCATTCCATCTTAGAATAATTTCTATTATCCATTTTAAACTTAAGAGAGAAGATTGTTTTTCTCTTTTTTAGCTCCACAAGCCAATAATAAAGGCTTGGATAATTGAAGGAAGATAATTCCTCATCCAAATTTCACCACAAAAAGTAAGGCATAAATGGCTAGATGTTCTGTATCGTATATTACAGTCATTCACTAAGTGGCCTACCCCTGCCAAAGGAATTTGCCAAAATATTTTCAGAAACCAAAATATAAAAATATAAAACGCATTATCGAATGCTCTGAAGTGTAGATTCCTTGTCTCCTTTTGTAATGATAAAATTGTGCGGCACTAAGTACTACACAGAGGCAGGAGCAGGCTAGTCTAGAGCTGAGAAGCTCACAATAGGAAGCATTGTTGCTCGCGAAAGTGCTCGTCTGCTTATTTTCAAAATGGCGGTTTGTTTACTATTGGGCAAGTTCTATAGTAGAACACTGAGTAGCCGTGAAAAGGGTCCTGCGCTACTTGTCAAGAAAACCAGATATGTGCTTGGAACTCAAGAAACGTAATGACCAGGTGGAATGGTATACGGATGCAGACTGGGGAAACGACACCATGGACCGCAGGTCATATAGCGGCAACGTCATGTTATTTCATGGATGTCCAATATCATGGATGGCTAGAAAGCAAAACCTTGTCACTTTGTCGTCTACCGAAGCTGAGTATGCAGCCTTAGCGTTAGGAGTGCGCGAGGTAGTAGGAATGAAGCAGCTACTCAACGAGCTCGGATATGATGATCATTCTAAAGTAACAGTTTATTGCGACAACCAATCCGCTATCGAGATAGCGCAAAATCCAGTCTATTCCGGTCGCACCAAACACCTAGACCTAAAACTTCATTTTGTCAGAGGATTCAAGAAATAGTCCTCGGGTACTGTCCAACAACTCAGAATTTGGCGGACATTATGACGAAGAGATTCCTCAGGCGAAACTTGAAGAGTGCCTAGAAACATTGTGTTTTTTTCGAAGAATTGGTTAACAATTAAGGGTGGGGGAGTGAAGTGACTTAATTGTTGTGCACATAATAATACTTAACTGTTATGCATGTAATGATTTTTAATTGTTGCCTTTCTCTTTGGTTGTAGTTGTTGTTTTTCCGCATTAAAAGAAACTACGTTATTCGAATCTCCTCTGAACCTCTTATTTTTATTTAAAGCAACTAAAATTCACACCTTCTCTTGGCCACATATGGAAACCCCTTGTCCTCCACTGCTGTGTTTCTAAACTTTAGATTTTATTGCACATGATTGTGCCTCATTTAAAACTCATTGTATTAGACTCTGAAAATACCTCTTTTAACATGTTAAAATGTTATTTTTAATTTATATTTTATTTATTGTTTTTGTCAACCTGTTATAGCCTTGAACCCTTATATAGCAAAAGATTTGAGTGTAACTTCTGATTGGCTGACAATGTTATTTTAAACTGCTATTTGTCCCCTTGCTTTGTAACCCCCTCTTTCCCCTTCCCCCGATTTCACAACGCAGTGTTGTGTGGAATTCTGTTACGTTTGTATACATGCATGCTGAAGAAGATCGCATGACGACTGAAATGCGCATCCGTGATTAATAAAAAAATCAAATGTGGAAATTGATAGTGTCTCTCTCTCTCTCTCTCTCTCTCTCTCTCTCTCTCTCTCGTAAGCATCTTAAGTAATTATCCACAGTAATGCTTTCTCCTCTTGTTAACTTTAATCTTATTTGTGTATTTTGAGAAAGGGTTATTATCTTTTTTATTCAAAAGTTAATTCATTTTCTCCTTGAAGAGTCAGGGAACCAGATAAAAAAGAACCAAAAGCACAGAAGGTAGCATTGATGAATATATGCCAGAAGGAGAATACTTCTCTACTTTGAGTCCTGAGAATGATGAATTTCATAAAGGGTCCCAAAGCAAAATTAGTAGTAGCACCACGTCGTTTTATGAAATGTACAGCCATGGACACTTACAAGACATTTCTACGAATCAAAGTGAATGAACATGGAAATGCAATTCACAACGTAGAACTACTGGAGACTGGGATGTTTGTAGAAAACCTTATAGAGTTCAGTGACAACAATCTCAAGATTTATCAACGTCGTTGCAAAGAAAAGCATACTGAGGACTTTTTACAGTGTGAAAGTAAGCAGTTTTTCTACAAGCATTGTGGAAACCACCCAGTATTGTATGCAGATTTCAAAACAGTTGGCGGAACGAATATGGATGCTGTCATATTTGGGTTTCAAGCTGTTCTCAGGCAGGTATACAAAGATCATGTGCACTTGCTAGAATGTAATGATCTGTTGAACACTGAAGGTAAAGGAAACAAGATTTCTAAAGAAGAGTTCCTTGAATTTCTCAAAGGCGAGTTTCCTTCCCAATTCTGTGGCTACTGACAAGGTTTCATGGATAGTTTCATGCAACAGAAAATCAGAACAAGCTTTGTGCAGCTAACAGAAATTCTGCGAACAAAATTCGAGGCAAGATCAATGGTCTTGATTGACGAATATGAGCATCTTATTTTGAGGGCAATGTTGAATGATGCAGCAGACAAATTCATCATAGAATGTATTAACTTTGTCCAAGATTTGATGTCTGATTTCGTAAAAAATAATGATAGTAATGTGGATCATGTTCTGTTAAATGCTTGTGTGGAATTAGCACAAGTATTATCAGGTGAAGGGAACAATATTATTAGTTATCCATTTTTGATTTACCATGAACTCTGATTGTTATGGATTTTCAAAAAGTGAAGTTGATGAATTGCAACAGAGGCATAAATTTCAGAATTTCTAAACCAAGCGCCACCCGATTGATTCTTGGTATAATAAATATCAAGTGGCTAACAAAGAATCCACTGTCTATAGCAGTTGGTTTATTTTGCATTATCTAGAATCAGGTGTTCTGAAGAATCACTGGTGCAAAACAGGATATATAAAAGGCCTGGATAAGGGATTTGGCAGTAAGTAAATTCACAAACTGATGGAAGAACTTTTCAATGAGCAAACCATTACCATAACAACAAAAAAGCTAACCATCGATGACATTCAGAATATAAAAAAACCTTTTAGTGAAACAAGACGTGATTTACAGCTTGAAGGGCGATATTTGTTCTTAGATTACGTCTGCAACCATGCCTATTGGGACATGATAAAAACGGATCGAGATCGTACGTGGAGTGTAATGAGGATTCCAAAGCGAAAGATAAGATTGGAACTTGCACGCGAGTTTTATAATGCAAAGTTTTTTTAGAGAAAAGCATATCATCAAACCAGGAGATATTGCCAGATACAAGAAAAGCCATTGCCCTCACTTGACGATCAAAACGAAGAGACATTAATTGAACTAGCAAAGTCTGTGCCAAGTCTCTTTTCTCAATGTGAAGTACAACATGAATTTAACACTTATGGTGAACTTCTTGCAGTAAAAGGAACGAGACGTATAACGGACATTTTCATAGTAAGAAACGATCATGTTGGAATCCTCATTGAAGTTAAATGTAAAAACCTCAGCAGAAAATGCCCTGTCACAAATTATTAAGAAAGAATATAACAAAGCACATAAAAAGGTGAAGGATGAAGTTGAGGAGATGATTTTAGTGGACATTGTCATACGGGAAAAACATGTTCGAGTCTGTTACATACCAAATTCTGTCATCAATGAATCCGTAGACAAAGCATATTCCAGAAGAACGACCGTTAGTACTACTGAGACACATTCATAGAGAATCTGCTTGAGAGCCCATTGTCTTAGATAGATTTCTGAATCCTAATTTTGAATTGCTACTTGTGTATTTTAATTGGTAATAATTTATTGTGTAAACTATAAATCTTAAGTTGGTGAATAATCATTTTATGATTGTAAAACTTGTTTAAAAATATGTAAAAAACTTTATATGTAAATATTGTATACATATTATATAGGCAGATGCGTTCATAGGACTGCAAATGGGTTCTACTCTTAACTAGGGGATGACCCTCTAATAGCCTTCAAGGACGTAAAGGAATCAACTAGGAGTAGAAGCCTAATGTACAATCCGTACCTTCCAGTTGGGGCAGTTAATAATCATGTCTTGTGCATGGTGAACGGACACGAATAGGCTTCCTCCAACACGCACTGGGCCATCGCAGAGGATCTTGGCCCACTACTCTCTAAACCTTCAAAATCAGCCATGATTACCTGTCAAAATTAGCCATGGCCCTCTCGTTCCCGGCAGTCAAATTTTCCCTGGTTAAGGTGCTAAAATTATCCGGTTTGGACCTGACCAACACAAGACACTGACCCTGGCTACCTATAACGGACGTTCCCTTTCCTCAGAGAGTCGTCTGCAAGAACTAGAAGAAGAATTGGATAGGACCAACTGGGATATCATTGAACTCTGCGAAGTAAGAAGAAAAGGTGAAGAAAAAATTAAGCTGAACAGTGGGCACGTACTATACCATAGAGGAACAACCGACGGAAGAATTAGTGGTGTTGGATTCCTTATTCATAAGAAATGGAAGAATCAAATCATTGAACTTGATAGTGCCTCTGACAGAATTGCAAGATTGGTCATCCAATTATCGTGAAGATACAAGATACAGATCATACAGGTCTGTGCGCCAACCACAAGCTACTATGATGAGGAAGTCGATGACTTTTATGAAGAAGTTTTGCAAGATGAACCAAACAGGAAATCATTATCTGAAAGTCGTCATGGGCGACTTTAACGCCCGTGCCGGAGAAAAAAGAAAGAAAATTTTATTGGTAGTCATGGATATGCCACAAGAAATGAAAGAGGAAACAAACTGGTGGAATTTGCACAGTACGAACAACAATATGTCATGAATTCCTTTTTTCAAGAAGAAACCTCTGCGTAAATGGACTTGGAATAGCCCAAATAGAGCAACTAGTGAAATAGATTACATTCTGGCAAATAGGAAGCACTTGATCCAAGACTGCACTGTTCTCAACAATTTCAATACAGGAAGCGACCACAGACTCGTAAGATGCAAGCTTGTTCTAAACACGAGAACAGAAAGACTAAAACTTTTCAAGAACGCAAAGAAAATCATCAACATTGCACGCCTACAGGAAAGCAGAACGGAATTCCAGCTAGAACTGCGAAATCGCTTTGAAATCTTGCAGAGCGGTATGCAGGAAGATGATATTAACAGGACATTAACTAAACACTTAAAGTAAGCAGCGGAAGAAGTAGCTGGAGAACAAGTTTCCAAACCACAGACGAAAATCACAGAAGAAACGAGGAAATTAACGAAGAAACGAAGAGAAATGAAGCCAAAAAAATACCAGATCAGTAATAGAATATGCGGAGCTTTGCAAGATAATACGGAAACACATCACAGAAGATGTTCGGAAGTTCAACTGCAATCATGTCAAGAAGGCGGTTGAAGATAACAAGAGTTTGAAAACTGCGAAGAGAAAGCTCTCCATCGGAAGAAGGGGAATATTTGCACTCAAGAGAGCAAATGGCACGATCACAAAGAATGGAAGTGAAATCATCGGCATTGTGGAAGACTTCTACAATAAACTTGACAAATGTGAGGATTTGTAATGATAATGACGTAAGAAGAACAGACCAACCGAAGGAAAAGATGAAATGTCACCGGTTATGGAAGGCGAAGTTGACAATGCTATTAAATCCATGAAGAAAGGAAAGTGCCCCAGAGAAGATGGAATTACAATTGACCCATTAAGGAAGCAGGAGAAGCATTCAACAACTTACTGGCAGGTCTTTTCACTAAATGCTTTGAGACGTCAGATTACCAGATAATTGGAATAATGCAATGATAGTTCTGTTTTTCAAAAAAGGAGACAGAGAAAATATCCAGAACTATCGCACTATCAGCCTTTTGTCAGCTGTTTATATGATCTTCAGTAAAGTCCTGACAAACAGACTTGATTCAGCATTAGGCTCGGCACAACCAAGAGAACAAGCGGGCTTTCAAAGCGGATATAGCACGATCGACCACATTCAAGTTATTAGAGAACTTATCGAACGCCACAACGAATACGAAGTACTACTTTGCTTTGCCTTCATCGACTTTGAGAAAGCTTTTGACTCAGCGTTCACACATGCTGTAGTGAAAGCTCTGGAAAGAACGGGAATAGCCGGAAGCTATATTAGTATTCTCCAAAAGACTTTTAGTAAAGCGACTGCAACCATTCGTTTGGATAAAGGAAAAGCAAGGATCAACCTTGGAAAGGGAGTAAGACAAGGAGACACCATCTCACTAAAACTGTTCACAGCAGTTTTAGAGGAAGTCTTCAAGGAACTGAACTGGACAAAAAAGGACTTAAAATAAACGGTGAATTCCTTAACCAGCTTCGTTTTGCCAATGACATCGTTATCACCAGTAGCAGTCCTTCTGAATTGGAGGAAATGTTACAAGAACTATCAGAGGCTAGCCTGCGTGTAGGACAAACTGAACACACAGAAGACAAAAGTTATGTTCAATGTATTTGCTCCAAAACAGAAGGTCATGGCAGGCTGCATTGTGATTGAAGAAGTACAGAGCTACATTTACCTGGGACAAGAAATCACTATGGATGGCAACATTCTGAATGAAGTTAACAGACGAATTAGAACAGCATGGAGTGCTTTTGGCAAAAATAGCATTATCTTGAAAAGCAGCATGCCACTTAACTTGAAACGAAAAGCTTTCAACCAGCCAGTGTGTTCTACCAACACTCACCTATGGAGGTGAAACATGGACTTAATCAAAGAGGACAACACAACGACTACAGACAACACAGAGAAGCATGGAAAGATGTATGCTGGGAATTACAAGAAGATATCGAAAATGCAATAGCTGGATAAAAAGCCAAACGAAGGTGATTGACGTCATCGAACGGATCAAGCATTCTAAATGGCAATGGGCTGGTCACATCGCTAGAAGACAAGATATACTCATTTTGGATTGGTACCCTCGAGACCTTGAACCCCATGCAAGGTGGCTCAACGAAATAAGGAAAGTGGCTGGCGTCAACTGGAAATCCAAAGCTTCAGACGGAGAAGAATGGAAGCGTTTAGAGAAAACCTTCATCCAGCAGTGGATTGCAAATGGTTGACTGTGATGATGTTGATGCGTTCATAGCTCCATTCTTCTAAGTGTTTTGTATACTTGTCACGGGCAAAATTGGCAATGTGCAGTGGAATGAAGAATGCCAAACACGGTTGATAGGATATAAAATAAAATTTAAGCACATTAGCTAATCGTAAAAGATGATCCTCCCTACACAATCTTAACCACAATTGCGAGGGTATTATATAAAATCAAATAAAGGAAATCAATATCTATGATTTTACATTGCAAACTTATCTTTTACCTTGGAAATAAATTTAGAAGGAGCTCCCAAGATACTCTTGCCAGCCAGGTGGCCGAGAGGGCTAGGGCGTAGGCTTTCTGGTTCTCGAGTCCGCCTGGTCGTGGGTTCGAATCCCGCCGTGGGCATGGATGTTTGTATTTGTTCCGGGCTGCGTACAGATATAACTTGTGCAAAAGGCGCAAAATGACCTTAGTAGTCGACGCCACAAATTCTAATAAACCAACCAACCCAAGATACTCCTAAGTGAATTAAGGTAAGTACAATAATAAATAATGTACGAAGCACTCTCGCTCCTTAGCCCCGGTACTGCAATTTCCACGGCCTTCTTTGGCGCCAGATAAGCTCCTTTCCGCGTTCATTTTGGCGTAGGCCCGACGCTTAACGCAATACGACGCCTCCCTGGAATTGCTTGACGATAGCTTTCTGCGAACGTTTGCTGGTACAGCTATGCTCTTTCTTCTCCGTTCCTTTGTTCCATCGTGACTCTCTCGTAAGACATCTTTTGTCGGAGAACAGTGTACACTCCCGACCGTCTCCTGCCACGAATCCTCGGTAACTGAACTCGAATCATCTTTTACAAGTTCCGACGTCGCTTCCTGTCCAGGCCTCGCGCCTCTTCCTTTCTTACGCCGTGGCCTTCGAGATATTAGGCCTCCGCATCGCCTCTCATTTCAATGCTTTCTTCCGTGCAAGCGGAAGTTCAACTTTTTAACGCTAGAGGGGGATCATCAGGGATAAAACAAGGGTGGATTCAAGCTTAATCTATGGAAGAAACAGACGTTGATAAAATTATTTCGTGAATTTAGAGGAAAAACAAACACTTCGAACGCAGTTTTTATTATTAATTTGTATTTTGCTTTTCATTGATTATATATATTTGTAATTTATATTTTTTGTATTCTCTCATTGAGATATTTCGTTGTTTTTAAAGTGCTAATTCGTTGCGCCCGTGTTCTACACACCTTTGCCTCCCTTAACTACGCCCCTGATTCAGTGTTAGTGTAAACTTCCTTAAATTTATCATTTAATAAAAGTACTTTATTTTGAAATTATTGACATCCAGTTTCGCTTTATGCTGTCATCAGCCCGAAATCTATATTAACAGGTATTTAGTTGTTTTGTTTTTTTGAGTTGAATGTACATTCAACAGCCTGTTGTTGGATGTATCAATAAAATCGATTATAGTACAGACGATCTCGTTCGATAAATCGTCTAGAGCATGATATCAAAAAACAGATGAAGGTAGGTAATCGAACGAGGTTACCTCTTAAGAAAGTTAGACCTAATTTTGTCGTGAGAGCCAGAATTTTGCGACATGAAGTCGGATAGATTAGCATAGCGATGAGGTAGAAAGTAGTTGTTTATCCCTGACGAGCGCCAACTAGCGGTCAAAAATTGAAACTGCCTCGGCACGCTATTTCAAGCCCGATGCGGAGGCCCAACTAGTCGAAGGCCACGCTTACGCTCACCACGTATCTCTATTAGCTCAAGAGATGGAGCCACCATCACACGCTTCAATTCGCTTGCCACCGAACTCAGTCTTCGACTGCTACTTCCTCACCTCCTCCTTTCGCGAATTTTTCAAATCCGAATTACATGGCATCTTGTGTTATTTTGGAGAACATCGCTAGTAATTATTTCTACTGCCATATGCTACTTCCGACGCTTCCCGAGTTTGCCCTCTGGAACCAGATGACTTATAACGCTGTCGTGTGCAAGCAAAGCTGCAACCTTGTTTCCCAATGCGGTCTCTTTGCGTACGCAGTTTTAACTTTCCGCTATGATTACTCTTATCGCTAACTAAACCAAGAACGCTAGTCTTATGCTGCTTTTAGCTAATTGCATCTGCATACTACACGCTCGTCCCTAGCAGGCGGGTCATCGCAATAAGTTACCTCTACCAACGCTATCACTACGAGAGATCTGTTTCATCCTCTGAACCTGTCTTTTCCTCCTAGTCCAATTCGAAAATCGGCTACTTTGATTATAGCTCGAGCGCTTACATTCTCGGCTATAATCCTTATTAGCACCTTTCCGGTGATTAGCCCGCAAAGTCTGTGTCGAACCTTCACATAGCTACTTCCCAGGACGACGCAACGACCAACCTCTCTTCCTTTTATATCTACAAGGAAAGTTGATGCACCTGTTCCCTTATCCTTTTTACGTGCAAAGGACTCCAATTTGGTGCCACTGTGCTTACAATCAATATTAGAAATTACCGGAATATGCACCCTCGATTCATTAATTTCTCTAATTTATTAGATTTATTAGATACAAAGGGGGCCGGTTAATTTATTAGACACTATGGGGGCCGGATCGCATTTTCTAAATTGGTTTCTCCGCTTATCACGCTTGGTTCTCGAGTATCGCGCTATACACTTTTTACTGAACGAATTATTTTCAGAACTAACGATCTGCTGCTTATCTAAGGCCTTCTTAATTGAGGATTCGTCCCAACCGACTTCTTCCCCACCGGTTTCAATATATTAAACCGGGTTTTTTTTCGCCTTTATTCCGTCTTTTACCAACAGATTGTGGAATGGCCAGTATACTACAATTTTCCTTGCCCGATGCCTTTTGAGCATACTGCACAGAGCTATTTCTAGTATTATCCCCGATAGCACCTTCAAAACCCATTAATCCTATAATTATCCTCGGACACTTCCCTATATTCCTTTTCTGTTTGCAAAGCTACATCACTTTGAGAGATCGTACATTGACTCTCTTGACTGACTAACTTTACAATTATGTTCTAAAAATGGCAAAGCTGAAAGGTTATCATGCACGGACTGTGGAAGAACTTCAGTCTTACCATTTGAAACAGCTGGGGGACCTTGTTCCCTAATAACTTGTGGGCTAAATGGCTCACCTATAGTGGACTTAGGCCACATTTCAGCCGATCCCGAGCTACGCTGCCTATCGTTGCTAAGCAGCGCTCATAAAGCACGCTGCTCCTTAGCAGTGGTGCCAGACTTAGTCGACTCACCAGACTCAGGCTCTTTCGCCACACACTTTAACTTACGTTTCTTGCGGCTATGCCTTTTGTTCTCCTCGGCGTCAAGGCATCCGAGCGTACCCGTGTGCCCACAAAAACCTAAATCTTGATTGGAACATACTATTCCAGAGATGTCTCCATAATTTTGAATAACCCCTACACTAATTTTTTTTTTTTTTTTTGTAATTGTGCTTTATTTGTATTGTCGTTTGAATTGATTTTTTAACTGATTAATTTTAATCTGACTTGTTACGTTTTAAGTATTTTTTGAATCTCCTTTGATAGTTGGCGGGTTTGCTTAAGCCCGAATAGTTATAATTTTATTTTAATGTCTGGCTTTTGTTATCCTATCCCTTTGGAGGATACCAATTTAGCTTTATCTAGGTTACCGGTCCACGCCTTGAATCGGAGCTTATCAGTCTTCTTTTGAATATAAGGAGTCTCAATGCAAATCTTCACTGTGCTTTGGTAAATTTAAACCATCTCCCGCTTGATCCCAATCTATTTATTTTTGCTGACAAGGGGACCGCATGGACATGTAATCACGGATTTGGTTGAAATTTTCGGAGGTCAATCTACAACATTATTATACCTTTTGTGTTAAAGGATTTGAATCAATGGCATTTCGTTTCGGAGAAAAAAAAACAAAAAAACTTACGTTTATTATTGTAGTACCGGATAAGCCAAGTGGGAATAAAGATATACAACTTAACAGCGTTGGCGCAGTGGTTAACGTTAGGTTCTGTGGATTTACTGGTCCGGTTTCGATTCCTGTATTTTTGAAATTTTGTTTCATTTTTTTTTTCTTTTTTTTCCCATTAATTTTCCTTTTTTTTTTTTTCCATTCTTTTGTGTTTTTCGCCATTATTATTTTTTTGCACTTTGCATAATAACATTGACTTGCATAAGCAACGTCACAGGTCAAAAGAAATGCAAAATGCGATGACGTGGCAGTGAGGGTGACGATTGCGCATAGACCGTCGATAATGCGAATAGATCTTTATCGTTGCTTTTTCATTTCACACGCCAAGGGAATGACCGTCCGTGAAAATACTGTACAATGCAGTTTGCGTATTTTTTTATTTTTTTTTATCTGTGAAGTTGGTTATATATGTGAATGTTATTATGCAAAGTGCAAACAAATAATAATGGCGAAAAACAAAAAAAAAAAGAAAAGAAAATTGAAAAATAATGGGGGGAAAATGAAAAAAAATTTAATACTACTACTAGAATCGAACCAGTAAATTCCATATTACCTGACGTTAACCACTTCGCCACAGCTGTTAAGTTGTAAACCTTTCTTCTCACTTGGCTTATCCGGCACTACAATAATAAACGTAAAATATTTTATTTTTTTAATCTGAAACGAAAGGCCATTGATTGTGTTTTGGACTGGCCAGCGTGCAATCCTGATCTCAATCAATCCCATTGAGAAATGGTGAGTGATGTGGTGCGAAGCGTTTATTGCGGTGGAAAGCAGTTTCATACCATAAAAGATTTGAAAAATGCATGGGCAGATTATCCCACTCGACAGACTGAAAAAATTGGCTGAGTCGATGACAGACCGTCTAATTGAAGTGATACGTTTAAATGAAAAGCAAGCAAAGCTTTAGTTTACGTTAAAATTGTTGTAAATAAATAATTACAACAATACGAGTAGTCAATGACACAGGTCTTATAAATTTTGTCCATTGCGTTTTGTAGCTCACAAATGAAAAAAAGATTATGCTAGTTTTATTTTTTTTTTCAACTTTTTTTTTTTTCTTAGAAATATGTTTTATTGTCCATTACAAATTACACTGTACACAGGATTGTGAATCAAATAGATTCATTTTGCATCGCTTGACTGTTCCTATAATTTGTGGCTCCCAAATCTTCACACAGATAGGCCAGTAGGCCCTATGGCATAATGCTAAAATAGTTTCGTTCCCTACTAACGGACTCGCTCGCTACCTCACCACAAAATCTTCTAACTGGTAGCGCGCAATTAACTGCACAAATAGTTAAAGCCTGGAAAGCGCCTGCCCTTATGAACTGTCTATCTTGGAGGGAATAAGCAACGCGGTAATGGTTCGCTAATTCGAGCTGGACTTCGGGACAAAACAATAATAATAATACTCACAGTTTATCTGAGCTCGCCTGGACGCCAGCACACAATTAACGGAATCAAAGCAACTTAATGCCTCGCTTGGCTCAGCCACCTCGTCCGAGAATCGTCTGATACGAAGCACTCTCGCTCGTTGGCCCGATACAGCAATTTCCACGGCCTTCTTATATCGCCATATACCAGTTACGCTCTTTTCCGCGTTCACTTTGGCGTAGGCCCGACGCTTAACGCAATACGACGCCTCCCTGGAATTGCTTGGCAATAGCTTTCTGCGAACGTTTACTGGTACAGCAATGCGCTTTCCTCTCCGTTCCTTTGTTCCATCGCGGCTCTCTCGTAAGACATCTTTTACAACTTCCGGCGTCGCTTCCTGTCCAGGCCTCGATTTCCGTCGCGCGCTTCTTCCTTTCTTAACGCTCACCACGTATCTGTATTAGCTCAAGAGATGGAGCCACCATCACACACGGGAGATTTTCAAAAATTCCATACCTTTTTTCAAAAATTCCAGTGAGTTGGACCTTTTTCCATAATGGGTCGGTCGTCGCCCCCCCCCCCCCCTGGCTACGGGCTTGCATAGCGTATTATTTAATTAACTCTTCTTCGTATTTGTTTACATAATCTTTGCTTTTGTTTACAATATATTTTCCTGCATTTAAAATAATAAGCATTGTAAATCCAAAAGGATCAAAAACAAGATGTGTAAACACATAATGGAAATGATAAGCAAACCATTAAAAGTATTGAAATTTTAATTGTTTTGCTCGGCCTGAAAGAGATCTTCACTTAAGCAATGATATCAATACAACTTCTGGATCGCTCACCCAATGGCAGAAAACAGCTCCTTCTTCAGTGGGTGGAAAGCAATGATGTGAATAAAAGAACAGTTCTTTTATTCACATCATTGGTAGAAAGTAATCGAATTATCGTTCCTGGTTGCTTTAATTTCTGGAACGCTTTCGGCTCATTAGGTAAGCGATTCAGTAGTTGTATTGATATCATTGCACTTAGCCAAGCAAAAAAGAAAATTCAGTTATAGCTGTCTTTGAATTTGTGGATGTTTTTTTTGGTTGAGAATGCATTACACTTGAGGCACGCCAGGGGATCTTTTTTTTTGTGTAAAAAAGTGTTGGTGTTTTTGTTACTTTTTTCTTAAAAAGCTAGCCCTTAATCGAATTGCGCTCATATTTTTTATAAGTTTAACGGGAAGCGTTTTTTTGTTTTATTTTAATAAAATTTATTACTTTTTTTGCTTGTTTTTGTAAAAAACTAGGAATGAGTTGGAAGGCTTGAAAGTAGGTGGTTTAAGGGGTATTTTTTTTTTTTTTTTTTTTAAGCAAAAAGTGTTAAAATTTGATGGGTGTGTGGATATTTTTGTTGGTTTTGAGTGAAAAATTAACCCTTGGAAAATCGCGACCTTCGGTCTAACCAGCAATTGGGAAAAAAATATTGTTTTTGTGTTACTGTTGCTAAAAATTTGGTGCTTTTGTTAATATTTTCTCTCTTAAATTGGGGTGCGCTAGTAATTTTGGGTGCTTTTGGGAGATTGAAAAATATGGAAGTTTTCCTTATTTTGGATATTTTTTTATTTGATATCTCATGTTTTTTTTTGTTGTTTTTGAGGTGTTTTTTAGGTTATTTCTTCGTGTTTTTTGTCTGAAAATGTGTCTCCCATATTGAGGTGCACAAGAAATTTTGGGGGATTTTTGGGATTTAAAAAGTTTGATTTTTTGCTGTTTTTTGAGGCGTTTTTATGTGATTTTTCAGAATTTTTTGAAGTAATTTGATATGAATTTAGACAACTTGAGAATTTTTGGGAAAAAATCATCTCCCACAAGAAGTGCGCCATTAGTGGCATTTTAGATACCACTCTTCTCCAAGTATGCCACAGGTACAAATTGTAGCCTAGATAATTTCTTGGTCACGTAATCTTACTTTAGATGTACACTTGATATTGTTGCAATTCACACTTTGCTCTCGATGTTTCGAAGCAAAACTTGGCGATTCCTCACTTTGTGTAGTCTAATAGTCGCAGTTTCTTCTGTTATTACGCTTGCATCGTCGAGGGCCACCTAAGAACTTCGATGACTACTTGATTACTCACGACTTGCTCAGTTTCTCAATGGTCTGGTACCTCATTTATCTCCAGTTAGTGCTTATTTTTAACCCTCTTTATTAACATGCAGTCTCAGGGACCGACCCATAGAATTTTCGGTGCTACAGCTCAACGGGGACGTTCAAGAAATACGTCACGCTCTTTTTGGCGTTTTCAGACCCCACCCCCGTCCCTCCATGTCACACTTTTCATACCCCCCTCCCCTTTAAAGACGTCACACTCTAAGTCAACCTCCCCCCTTTCAACAAATAAAAGAAATAAACTTTGGTTACACCCCTACTTAACGGTTCCTAATCATTTCGACACACGTTCAGCTCGTTGCATTCACTTTCTTCCAGGATCGTTCTATCACTAAGTTGACTCGAAACATTTATCTCATCATATAGATAGCGGGACCAGTTATATTATACACTCACTCACCAAAAGTCATGGCACACCTGCCTAATAACGTGTTGGGCCCCCCCTCTGGCCCGGATAACGGCGATGACCCGTCGTGGAAGAGAGTCTACCAGTCCCCGGAACACATCCACAGGCACTGCAAGCCATGCCGCCTCCACTGCACTCCATAACGATGCCGCATTTACCAGTTGTGATGGTGACGAACCTGACAGATCATTCGACGACGTCCCACAAATGTTCAATGGGATTGCAATCTGGGGAACATGGAGGCCAAATCATTGTCGTGAAGTCATGTTCCTCCAAATCATTGTCGCGAAGTCGGTAGCATGTTCCTCCAGCCACTGCCGTGTCACAAGGGCCGTGTGTGGAGGTGCATTATCTTGCTGGAAGATGCCGTCGCCCGCGGGGTAAAAACAGTTCATGAAGGGGTGCATGTGGTCCCCAAGCAGACCGATATAGCAAGTAGCACATAGAGTGGATGTCAGATGCAGCAGTGGAACCATTGCATGCCACGTCAAAGTATGGAGCCTCCACCTGCCTGAGTGGTCCCACCTGACAAGCGGGGTCCATGACTTTGTGTGGCCTGTACCAGACACAGATACGACTATCGGCCCGATACGGCTGAAAACGTGACTCGTCGGACCAGACTTCGCCAGTCCTCAGGGGACCAGTGTCGATGTTGGTTGGCCCAGGCTAGACGTTGCCGACGATGTGCAGCTGTCAAGTGTGGCACCCGTTGTGACAACAGTTGTGGGATGTCTCTGGTTGTACCGCATGGTGATTTGACCCGCTGTCGCTCTTCGGTCAGCAGTTGCAACACCTCTGGCGTCAATGACGCATGGGCGGCCCGTCCGCTGTCCGACATGGGTTGTAATCCCTCGTTGGGTGTACTCTCGATAGACTCTTGAAACGGTTGTGCGGGGAATTTGCTGGTGTTGGCTACATCTGATATTAAGGCACCCATCCGTCTGACACCAACAATCATCCCCGGTTCAAATGCGTATAGCTCTCGGCGTGCTGCCATTTCTATAGCTGGATTTGCTTACAATGATTGTGTGATATCAAGGAGTCCTGTGCACCTGCATTCCGAGAATGGAAGTAGCGGGATCTGTCTCATTACTGACAGAGAACCGGATTGGAGTGGTGTATCATGACTTTTGGTGAGCGAGTGTATATGGATAATTGTTGCACTTATACAACATACTTTATATTATTTAATTTGCTCCTTTGACCTATCACCTCTTTCAATAGCATCCTATATACAATTCCTTTGAAGCACAGCATCCTAAGTGGCAAAATGGTTTTTGGACGAGTTGAATATGTCAAGTTTATTTTGTGACAAAATAATCTTCGGGTGAAATGAATGTAGCGGCACGATTATGACCAAAAATTACAGTACGTATGGTATAACCTGTTGCAAATGGGAAATTCTGATGGTATTGTAGTGTATTTTATTTCACCAAGATTTCCAACTCTCTCATTTTAATTTCCCTTAACTCGTTTTTTCTCTTTTTTCCCATCTTTAGTTCCCTTATTTTGGTTATGTACTCATTTTTTTCCAAATGCTTTTCCCCTCTGCCTATTTTTTTTTGTTTTTAATCCGATTAAAATAAACGAGAAAATTGCCTCTTACCTTTCTAATTTAAAGATTTGCCTCTTTTTTCTAAATTATTTGTAATGGGGTCTCTTTTCTTTGGAAAAGTATAATAACTTAAAAAAAAAAATGTCTTTGTGGTTTTGGCTGGGTGAATGACAGATGAAATAAAGGTGATAAAGAGTGAAGAAAATTTATCATAGGGGCAGAATTTACTGAATTGGCCAATGAAGTGTCAAGGTGCAAACATATGGTGTAGAACACATTGGCGATTTTTGTCGCAGCGACTTCTTAACAATAGGAGGGTTATAGGAGTGGAATACGATGGTTAATGAATAGCAAATTAATCCCTTCTGTGTCTCGGGCTAAACCAACACCTGCATGTCGCGGCTCTGCAGTGTCAAGCGACAGCCACGCCATTTCCAGGAATGCTTTCCAGTATTATATTCAACAATTCTTTTGTTAAACCTTCTTTTGTTAACCAGGTCCCCCTCTTTAGTTAAAGAGCCGCTGCGACAAAAATCGCCAGTGCGCATAGGCCTTAACTGGCTCATCTTCACAAAAATGGCAGACCCAAATGAAATAAAAAAAAAAAAGTAACATGAAAAAATTGAATTTGAAATTTCAGAATTTGAAAGGGTTTGCTGTGACATCACGCTTATGGAGCACCCACCCACCCCATAAGCGTGCTCCAAACGAGTGTAAATAAATGGTTGAGTTGTTGTGTACCTTCACTTTTCAGATAGTCCTATGATATATGCTTAAGCAACACTTTTTATGTAAACGCGCTAGTGGACCGATGTTAGTAATGGTGTAATTATTTTCAGCTGATAGTTTCATTTTCTATTTATTTATTGTTTTAATTGTGATTAAAAAATAACCCACAAAACAGAACACACAGAAAAGATACAGAAAATTTATTAGCTTAGAAGATATAAAGCCAATAGGTGAAGTTCGATGAGATTTGCAGGAGCTTAAAATCCAAAGTTAATGGGTCCTGGCTGGTTAATCCTCCCTCCGCCTTCGTCGACACCATGCGCTGAAGTTCCTTGAAGCAACGTTTTCTTTACTTGTCCTCAAGTAACCAGTAAAATTGTCAACATAGCTATGTCCAAATTACTTTAACTTCGAGATACAGTTTCCCCGGCTTAGAGTTTAAGGAGTTGATTTTTATCAGTTTGCTCCGACTCCGCATAATTTGTCGTGGTTCATTTCGATCTCCGCATAATGTTCGATCTCCACGTGTTTGCATGATAAATATTTGGAGCTTGATCACTACGATTTTGTTAGAAATGGGCGAAATATGGATTGATTTTAGTTTCAGTTCTATAGATTAATAATACACAGAAGTAAAATAAAGATATCCTCTCACGCTAGTTTGTTTTTTTTTTCTTTTTTCCACAGGAGTGATTAACCCAATCCCATCGTTTTTAATGGCAACAGAAGAGGATTGTCGGAGATACGAACACTTCAAAAAGATAAGGGGGGAGACTTGTTGCCTATGCTTGACGAGATTTAAACAAGGAGAACTTTTGCGCGTTTTGCCATGCGACCACCAGTTCCACATCAGTTGTATCGACAAATGGATACGAGCCAGTAGATGCTGTCCCACCTGTAGGACCAATGTCATTCGCTGAAAACGGAAATATTATGTAACAAAGAAATATTATTTTCATGTCGAAAAATTTAAAGTATTTTTCAGGATTTTAAAAATTCAAAATTGTAGTTTAATATGAAAGATAAGTAACATTATCAATCACAAATTGTCAAGCAACAAAAAAAAAAAATCGTGCATAAAATTTTCTTTTTTACAATTCTTTTGTCTCCTTTTCTGAGTAAACGCTTATATTCGAATATACAGTACATGAAAAATGTAATGCAATATAAAGAAATCACTTAGCACCTTGTTAAACGCCAATACTTCTAGTTATTAAAAATGTTAAAGGATTTTTGTGGTAACAATGGTAAGCGTCATAAAACCCAGGTTATGTTATAACCACGGTCTATAGATATTCATGGTCATCGAGCTTCGGCCATTTTCCATTGTTTCGAGCACTGCCTACGAGATAGTAAAACAGATTGTTTACTATCTCGTAGGCCGTGGTTTCGAGAAACTAAGGAAAACAGATCGCGCCAGGGCCGACCGTGACCTGCGATAGAGGTTTTTCATTGAAACTGAAAATGAAAGTAAAGTTTGTCTGTCGATAGGGCGGCGCTGCAGGCGTTTTTGGGCCGATTGTACATGCAGCGCCACTTTTCAATAGAGTTCCCGTCCTATTGGGAGCTAGAAACTTTAGGTTCATTTTAACAATGGAGCTCGATGACCATGAATATCTATAGACCGTGGTTATAACATCACCTTTGCCAGGGGGGTGAAGCTCATAGCTTTTTTTGTCAAACTAAGATGGCGGCGCTATGAAGACTGCTTGCTAATGTTTTCTGCATTTTGGCGTTTTAATGACAAAGTTATAAATATAAATGAGTAAATAAAATAAAATATTTATGATGGAATTGGATAAAAACAAATTAAATAAATAAAAAAATAGCTAAAATATAATTAAAATATAAAATAATAGATTAATTAAATGATAAGCATATACAATAAATAAAACAATAAAATAAAGTTAATAATTAATTAATTAAATAAACTTGGCTAAATGAAAAAATAAAATTAAATAATTAAATGCACAAATTAATAAAAAAAAATCAGTAAAATAACAATTAAATTTAATCATTGCTTTGAAGACATTGTTGTTACAAAATGCGTCAGCGAAAATAAAATTAATTTCACGTATTGCTAAATCGGAAATATCTTATCTTCTTTTATATACATAATTGATTTTACCACTTTGTAGACTCACATTCTGCCCTAATAACAGTCCCAATTCTTTTGGGCGATGATATTAGTAAGGTCAGGGCAAAATTCCTGTGTAATATATTTCTAACACTTTGGATGCATTCAGTGAGATCTTTTTTGTCCTTTGTCAACGGTTTCTGTATTCTATTTATCATGATTGCCCGTAGATTTTCGATTAGATTCATGGCAGGCAAATTTTCTGGACATTCCAGGACACTTATTTCTCTTTTCCGATTTTTTGGATGTATAAGCTGGTACACTATTTTATTTGAAAATAGCATCTTCAGATGAACAGATCTTCTCAATAACTGAGTGACAAAGAAATCCATCATTTCTGTATAAACTTCTGTATGGAACCAGCTGTTCACAAAAAAAAATTCACCAACACTTTGACTATTAAAACAACCGCATAAATCATGTGGTTTTAAAAGGTGTTTTACTTCTCGGTTGACAGTTGAAGACATAGAATATCTTTTCTCTCTCAATATACGATTTCCTTTGTTGAAAAGAAGACAAAACATGGGCTTATCACTGAAGATGAACAGTGAGCACATCTCGGGGGTCTAATTCTCAAATTTTTTGGCCCAGTGAAGACGTTTTTTTTTCCTTCTGAGTGAGTATTAGAATGAAACAAAATCTTGAATATGCATTGCATTTAAATACCTGCGCGAAATCTGTTTATTTAGGAATGCTGATAATATCGCACGAATTGTAGATATCAGTGCATCTGTCAGTTTCAGTGATCATAGTGATAGATATATACAGTTCCATCATTTAATGAAATCTCTTTTTGTTGATGATTTGGGATTCTTTAAAATATGACAAATTCTCCGTCCGATCTTCCATTTCTGAAATACTTCCTGATTATTTTCGAGAGGCGTGAAGAAGTGACACTTTTTAACCTGTATTTTCCTAATTGTATTTTTTTTTACTGTTTCACCTTGTGTCAAGTTTTTTTGCAATTAATTCAGTGATTAAAACTCGATCTCTTTTCTGAGACTTGTGGAATTTTACCTATTTTTGTAAATTGCTTTTGATTATCTATAACAATTATTTATGTGTTCATAATTATTGGTCCCCCCACTGATGAAAAAATGCACAATCCCATCATATGGTAATTGGATCTTGCTCTAAAATTTACATACTTGGAGTTTTATTTAATAAATTTTATACCATTCCAAACTTATGAAACGTACTCTAAAATGCCTACCAGATGCTTTGTGTATGGGTGCACCAGTGGCTATGAGAATTCTGAAAATAGAGGGGGAAAGTGCCACTTTTTCACTCCTCCCAAAAATAATCAGGAATTATTTCAGAAATGGGAGCGTATGTGTTTCCGTAATGATAGACGTTTAACAGAGAAGTCGAGAATTTGCCACGAACATTTTAAAGAATCCCAAATCATTAACAAAAAAGAGATTAAATTAAATGATGGAACAGTACACACATATCACTATGATAAGTGGAAATTGGCAGATGATGCATTTCCATGTGTGTTTATCACAATAGGCAAAAACACAATTCCTGATATATTATGGAATAAAACTACAAGTGATGATGGCAATGTTAACATAGAAAGTATTGATCACATACAGGATACCCAGGTAAAAATAAAATTTTCTTCTCTTCACCATGTTCATTTATTTAGACAAAACCATAAATCAATCTCTTTCACAGGTTCCTGCTTCTTATATCCAAACTATTGAAAGTCTTGATCACAGACTGGATTCTCAGGTATAATAATTTTTTTCTTTACTTCACCAAGTTCATTTGTTTAGATAAAACTATAAATCATTCTCTTTCACAGGCTCCCCTTTCTGATACCAAAACATTCAAAACCGTTGAAACACAAACACAAACAGGCACCAACTATAAAGCTCTGTATCACAAGTGGTACAAAAAATATCACAGAATAAAAAGAGCTAGGATACAAACTAAAAGTCCTACAGATAATGGAGTGTACATCTCGTACAAAAATTTATCTGCCCGGGAAAAGCTTTATGCTAATGCATTGGCACGTAAGTCAAACACCAAAGGACCATCTGGAATAAGATATAAACCAAGGCATCTAGTAGAATCCATGCTGTTGGCTTGTAAAGGGAGAAAAAATTATGAATTTATCCGGAAGAACAACATCCAGGTACGACATCTTTTAAAGAAAGAACAACAATCCAGTACTGTCTGTAGCCAGTACTGGTTATAAGATTTAAGAAACTTTATTATCAATATGATAAAGTGAGAGAATGTAGAAATTAATTGCTTTGTTTGTGCTTAGGTCCTTCCATCTACACGAACCATCCAGAAGTTGAGATCAACAATCAAAGATAAAACTGGCCTTAACAATGACGTGCTGTCCATCATGAAAAAAACATTATCATCTTTGCCAGAGAGAGACAGGTTTCTCATCATCAAATTTGATGAGGTGTACTTGAATTCATGTCTATCTCTTGGTTCAGCAGATACATCATATCGCATAGAAGGGCTGGATGAGGACAAAGCGACATTGAGCATGGACAAGCGCTTACAAAATAGAGCACTTGTAATCCTAGCAGATTCGATCAACAGCTCCCACACCTTCACAGTTGGAAATTTTTTGTCTTGTGGTAGCCTTTCAGGTAAGAGTAACAGGTTGTTTGCTTGATAATGAATTGACAAACTATGTAGGAAACATGAAATATTTTTAGGCTCAAGACTGGCTGCCATTTTAAAGACTGTCATCCAAGCAGTGGAAAACAACTGTGGTCAGGTTTTAGGATTAGTATGTGATGGTGCACAAACTAATAAGAGTGCTTATAAATTGCTTGGGGTAAAAATCGAAAATGGCTTCGTGGAAAACAGTATACCAAATCCATTTGATGCCAATAGACGTATCTTCTTTATGCATGATGTCCCTCATTTATGGAAATGCATTAGGAATCATTTCATTAAGAACGTTCCACATCAATTTAAGGGTATGAAAGTATTTTTTAATTAATAAATAATTTTTTCTAATAAAAAATAATTCATGTTATTTTTATATGTTTTTCAGGTAAAGAAGTTAGTTTTCATTTTGTGAGAGCATTGTATGAACTTGATTCAAAAATCCCCCTTCATAGACTATGCCCCAACTTGACTGCCGATCACATAAAAGTTGATCAGAGTTACTTGAAAATGAAAGTTTCTCTTGCAGTACAGGTTTTCAGTAACTCGGTTGCAGATGGCATTAGATTTTATCGAGAACGTGGGGAAGCTGTTATGAAGGGATCTGAGCAAACTGAAACTTCATCAGATTCCTAAATAATTTGTTTGACTCGTTAAATGCTACATAATCCCCACAATGCAATCACTTCTCATAGTGAACTATTGCAAACATTAATGAATTCGTACAGAATCTTTACATCGTCAAGCATTAGCAATTTTGCTACTGCCACAACGATGGCAAACCTAATACTGACAATAAAATCAGCAATTGACATTAGCTTGTTTTTATTGAAAAAACAAAATTTTCAATACATTTTAACATCAAAAATGAATCAGGATTCTGTTGAATTGCGATTTAGTTCTGTAAGAGGATACAGTCCGAACGATCATCCAGATGTCATGCAATTCTCTCATATAAATGCCATACAAGCAATTAGTGGACCACTGCAGCATATTCTAGGAACAAATAAAGCAAATGTAAAGGCATTACCAGAAGTTAACGAAGCAATAGTGGAAGATTATTGTGAAGACCTTATTAGGGAGCTTAGGAGAAAAAAAAAATCTTAAATCCTTTGAGCAAAAGAAATCCTTGGACTCTATGAAAGAGTGAATTTTAAATAATGCAATGTTCTTGGAGGACTGTGGCTTGGAATAAATTACATTGGTGCCAACCGAGAGTGACTACACACGAAATTTTGATAATGTAGATTTTGTTACATATTACATACTCGGCTATGCAGTGAAACAAACAGAAAAGGAGATGGACTGCTTAACATGTCTAAAAATGATGAAGGCAAACCAAGAATCTCAAGTTGTTCCATCAGATCTTATAAATTATAAAGAATTTAGTAAGTTAAAACATGGTTCAGCAAAAATTTCAATATCCATAATAAATCTTTTTTTTGTTTAAGTGCGAGTCAAAATATTAAAATTGACTTTTTTTTTACCAACAGATAATGGGCATTTAACAAAACCATCTGCACCACTATTTCAGTGTATGAAAGAAGTTGACAAGCAAATCATGAAAGTATGTCAGCCTGAGCAATTACGTACAGATTTATTAGAAAATCTTTTGCAAGAAATCCAACCAATTATTTCTTGGAAATCTCTATATTGTTCTCATTCTCATGCTGAATTGTACTTTCCAACTATCATAATTAAATATGTAAAAATGAGAATAGAACAGTATTTAAAAATGTTAAGCAAACAATATGCAAACAAGAAATTAAAGTATGCCAAAAGAGTTTTGAAATTATCGTAATAAAAGAAATAATGAATTCTCAAAAGTGAAATTTATTTGTATACATATCTAGGCCGTTTGTTTATTGCACATGAATAAATTTCAAATTTCAAAAATTTCAAACAATTAGGTTGTTTTTTTAATATAATCTACAACAGTTACTTTTCTACTTTTACTTATTATTCGTTTGTCCTAAAATTACTAAAAATAAAAATAAAAT
>JAHWFO010016894.1:183558-199839 GCA_023313115.1 Rhysida immarginata
GTTAATCGTCAATTTTTAGTTTTTAATCGAACTTGCATATTTTGATACTTGGGCAATTGAAATTGAAATGTGGACTTATGAATGGCATTGAACAATAGATAATCATGGCAATGCTACGTATAAAATATTTACATGTCAATCGTTAAATTCGGAAAATATCAGGTATCGTGAAAACTGAAACTAACAAGAATATAACTCGTAAAACGATTTTCAAATATGCTGAAAAGAAGAATATAAAAAATTGTTGTTTAATATTACAGTAATATTTTATGTACAGCAATGGCGAAAACTGCATGTAAATTTACGTATTCGATTGCAGCGTTCACACGAATCTTTCCAAATGTTCGCACGTCTAAATGTTTTAAACTGCTGCACCTATGTTCTTTCCACTGCTAGAGCCATTCATCCCTTCTTAATTAAAGTTACCATAAACGTCAGGAGAGAAAAATCTTGTAAGCATTCCAAGGAGCTTCACCTGTGACGCAGATGTAAATTTAAATTTGAGTATTTCACTTTTACGTGCAGTTGGTTTAAATAAACAATGGAAATACCTTTGATTCTATCAACACACACATCATTTATAAAAATGGCTAATTAAACAATAGGCCTAACATTAATTAGCCATTTTAACAATAGGCCTAACCTTTGCAATTATCAAGTTTATTTTGTTAAGGTTACACACTACGACGAGTGGCCCAACTGGCTCGTTTTGTTGTATTCTAATACTAACCTATTTTTGATCTCTGTCGGTTACTAACCCCTATTGATGTTTTATTTAATCTGTTTAATGCTCCCGTGGTCTAACTCGTCGGTTATGGACCATGCACGACCACGTGGGATATTGTTGTAGAACTAAAAATTTAATAAATAAATAAACATTATTTATTCACTTTTAAATATAGGCCTAACATTAATTAGCCATTTTTAACTACAGGCCTAACATTAATTAGCCATTTTTAAGTATAGGCCTAACATTATTTAGCCATTGAAAAGTAGGCCTAACATTAATTGGCCATTGAAAAGTAGGCCTAACATTAATTAACCACATTTAACAATAGGCCTAACAGCACAGAATTTTAAAACGAAATAAGCAGGTGCATCGACAAAGCTTCATATGGGGCACATGCTCCAAACTGCCATCAACAATGCTTAAATGATAAACAATAGTAACGCTGTATTCACTTATGACTCGTCAGTACGAATCGATTGATATATTACATGCCCTAAGTTCATATTCTTAACATTAGTTCACGTGCTTGAAGGGGTCCACGAGAGCTCATCAAAAGTTGATATATCGCAATTAAGTTCTTCCATTTTCACGTTATCGTGCAAACGATGGTTGGCCGGACACATAAAGGTACTGATTAAGCTTGTATTCTTATATACTGTATAGCTTTAGCTAAAACTCGTAATAAAGGGTCATTAAAGTACTTTTTGGGGGTCATTTTCTTGGACGTAGCATTTCGAAAATCGAAAAGAATGTCATATTCGTCTTGTGCTCGTCATTCCCGTTCAAATGACATATTACATGCCTTATATTGCCAATAAAAAAATTTAACGGGGGGGGGGGTGTCGGCTCTCAATAGTCATGTGAATATTAGACCGATTTCAATCATAAACTAATCAGGCAGGTGAGCTCAGGAAGGGTCTCTATCAAAGAGTGAAAGCAGAATTTGAAAAAGTTAAAGCATTCTCGAGTAATCGTCGGACAGACAGACAGACACACAAACAGAGCGAAACCAATATATGCTTTTCAGCATATAATAAATGACTTTTACTTACCAACTCTTATTCTGCATGGGTAGACAAGCAGAAATTAGTTCAAATTATTTCGAATACTTGTTCACTGTAGATCAGAGTTATTGTAGGCCATCAAGCGATAAAATAAATTTTTTATGCAATTTCTAGCGATTAGTCTTTCCTTCGACTAAATTATAATTCGACTAATTATAACGAACTCCTGGCGGAGATTAACAATTAAAAAAAAAACGTTTAATCGTGATTAACAATTGAATATTATTAATCATAATCATCAATCGTTACTTTGATTGTATACTGCCCAACCTCCATAATCGCGACTAACTCCAGACGATTTACAAAAACAACTTTTAATCATGATTAACGATTGATGATTTTTAATCATAATCATTAATCGTCAATTTGATTGAATTTCGCCCAACACTGCATCCAAACAATTAGTTGCAGTTCGACTATCTTCTTCAGAGCATGGACTAATTTGGTGTCAATTTATCCACTTGATGCGGTACGACTCCATTCCGGCCATCCGCTTGCAGCACGTTCCTGTAGAAGATTGTCAATTTGTTTTATTTTTCACCATTATTTATCTTTACATATTTTTGTAAGTAATAAAGCAACATTTTTGTTTGGACTTGGTCTCATACAATTCCTTTACTTAAGCTTTATCTTTGGGAGGGCTTAACGTCTTTCGTAACTTTCTGGGGTCTTAAGGGTTGTATTTGAATTGACCTGAGAATGTCAGGAAACACTAGCGTGAATTCTTAAAAGGAATCTTTTTTTTTTAAACGTAAATTTAGAAACGTTCTAGATTCTAACATAAACTATTTAATTCTAGCTTTTTCTTGTTATCAAAGCAATTTCTGGGATTCCCTTTTCCATCTCTCTCAGCGGCCCCGCCTTTACCTTTGAACTGTAACTGCTTATATAAAAAAAAAAAGGCACGTTACAATACAAACATACATGCATACTGTAACGTCACTCGGTCAAGAGAGCGGGCTACAAACAATCATACACCGATAATTAGGTGCTAAGAGCTTGAAGAACAGGCAGTTATCAATTTAAAGAAATAAATTTATTTTAAGGCGCTAATGAAGTACCCAAGAACCATTCTTCTTTAAAATATTCTTTATTGATATTTTGAAGAAAAACTTTTACCCAGTGTTACAAAACTACTGCTCGCGTGTGGCAGTAGAATTACACGGCGAAATAAATCACTAATTTCAGAGGGGCTTTAAGTTGACTGCTATACCAATAAGAAAGGATGTTAGCTATTCTAAGAGGAAATTATAACAAGAGAAAAAAGAAATTAATTATTTCAAAAAAACTCTTGGTTGAAAATTAAAAAGAATTTGTACAATTAAATTTATGTTTTTTCCTTTCCAATAAATAATCTAATAATTGTTTTAAAATGATTCGTTAAATGGGAATTTTCATACGATTTTCATTAGGTAAGTTTTAACATTAAACATCATTATTATTCTCTTTGTCAATTAAAAAGTTAAATTCCTTTGTTCTTCTCTTCCAGTCAACGAAGGGGAGAAAAAGGAAAAAGTAAAAAAAAAAAAAAAAAAAAAAAAAAAGGGGTGCAAGAGAGACCTCGGATTCGGAAAAGGTGTCTCAATTGTCTACTCACAATTTGCCTTCCTTCAGGAATGGAGTGGCAAGTGGTGAGCGCATCGTCCGAAAAAAAAGAGTCCTAAGAAGAAATGAAAAATAATACACAGAGAAACCTCATGGATAACAAATGTATTGTAAAAATTGAAAAACTAAATGTGAAGATATATGAAACTTGCTCGTTCCACGCAAACAATTGATCGTGTTTTAGTTTAGCAGTCGTTGAATTCACCAGTCGAAGAGAGCTGGGACTTCTCGTAGCGGATGCGTCATTTACTGCGCTTTCCATTTGAGGATTTGAATCATGCTTCCCTAAGCTGGCGAAGATGTTACCCAGGGGATGGCACAAGTTTCCGTAAAGCTTAATGGAAAAAGAAAACGAAAAGCATAGTTAATACCGGGAAAGGGAAGGGAGAGGGGGAAGAACAAGAGGGCTAGGCCATAACTACAGAAAAATTAATTATGTTAGTAAGGATCGCTAATACTAAACCTAACGGTAAGACGGATATTCAAAAACCACCAGTAATCATATTTTTAAGGTCCTGGTCACAGGATTCCGAAGCCAACATCACTCACGGTGCGGGACTCAAGGAAGGATGGTACAACCCGCGGTAAGTAAGGCCTAGAAAGAAACATAGTAGCAAAGTATAATTTGGATGACAATTCAATTAGCACTAATCTTGCCTCCTTTCTTTCTTGTCCCAGGCTATCATCGAGTTAGATTTAGAGATCTTCACTATGGTAAAAGAATCCTGCCGGTCACCATTCGCTAGCAGGGGAACGACATTCGATTGCGCTACTCAACTCGGCTGGCCTGCCGGGAGAGAAGAGGCCTCCACTGGTCTCCACAACGGTAAAGCCATCTCAAAGTTGGTCGACAGACTATTTCGACTATGGAAAAAGTTCAACAGAATTGGAGAGCTCTATTGCTATCCAATGGTGGGGACTAAACTCTGTGACTGCTTCCATAACTACACCACTAATGCACTGTTGGAACTGGAGCCTGGTGGAATGGCTCCAGAAGAGCGTCCATAAATCGAAAGTCAGGCGGGATGCCAGGCACGCATGTGCTTAGAAGGACGAGCAATCCCTAAGGGCTGCGTCTACTAAATAAACGCCTCAAGCAGAGGCCCGTTCGTCCACTGTCAGGTCATCCGATGTCGAGGGGGAACGTGAACAAAAACGAGGAAGAGCCGTGGTCCCCCCTGATGACCTTACAGAGGCGTTGGATGAAGCAAACCGTCTCTGAAACAAAGCTGGGCCCAGCCGTAGCCATTCGAGATGGAGGAAGGATCTGAGATGGAAGGCACCCCTCCTCCACATCACGGCGACAGGCGAATGGGAACCACGAAAACTGCCCGCGCGAGCAAGCCACAGTTCACTATTCAAAAAGACGATGGAAGCGGCCAGGTTCAGCTTGTACGCAACACCAGTGGAGCAGTCCATCAAAAATCGGACTGACTGATAGGAAAAAAACCAGTCAGCTCGAAGTGGGAAGACAGACGATCCCAGATGGACTGCGCGAACGGATACTTAAAGAAAACATGGTCGATGGTCTCGATCGACCCGCAAAACTGGCAACCAGCAGATCCGACTACTCCCCACTGATGTAGACGATGGAGAATATAAAATCCATGGTGCAGCAGGCGCCACTGGATGTTAAAGACGGACCTCTCAAAGGCAAGAGATTTAATTGCCTTCAAGATGGCTAACCATGGATACTCAGGGTGCCATCTCACGACGTCAGAAGACGCATCCTGGACTGTCTGCTGGAAGAACCAAGATAGGTGAAGGCTATCCAGTCCTGCGGGTCGAGCTGCTGAAGCACCGAGACAAAAGTCGCAAGATCTCGCTGGACGTGACAGAAGAAGTCTGGAGAACGAGAAATAATGGTTACTGGCAGCGAGCAAGGAAACGGAACCTGTTCACTTTCAGAAAGAAGCACAAGTGCAGGAACAGAAAGTTGGCCCACAAAGGTGGGGGGGAGGAGAAAGGCGCGGATAAAAGCGGCCATTCTGGCGGCGACCAAATACCGCCGAAGGTCTGGTAAACCTAAGCCCCCACTATCGAAGGGGATAAACAGCAGATCCGCACGGATGGGATGGCGAGCCGCTGAGTAACCCCAAACACAGTCCATCACTGCACCGCGCATCCTCCTCAAAAGCTGGCAAGAAGTTAAGGCGAACTGGCATTTGGACGATAATACTGGTAGAACATAGGATAGAATGAACCTCGCCTTGGCAAACATCAAGGTGGTGAAACGAACTGCTTGCCAAGGCGGGAAATGCACTTAGTAATTACCTGCTGCCAGTGACAAGAGTCTATGTCCGGTAGAAAAGAAAAGACGTATCTCAGCACTGTAATATGCTCACACCATATTACTGAGAAGGTTCGAAGATAGTCCACCGTCCACTTCCCAATAGTGATGCCTTTAGACTTGACGAGATTGATGGAACTTCCCGTTGAAGTGCTAAAGAGATCGAAAGATTCCTTATAGATGCCCAGGGAATGAGCAACAGATGCAAAAGGTACCACATCGTCAGCGTAGGCCAGCGTACGGATGTTAATTGAAGCGGCTGGCAGATCATAACCACGGACATCTGTGTGGCGATTAAGAAACTGCAGTAATGGCTTCAAATAGAAGATGTAAAGGAGGGGAGAGATGGGACACCCCTGCCTGACGCCCTTAGAAAGTTCGAAGGAGGACGAAGTGAAGCCATTAATCGCCACACATGATGTAGCTGAAGCATACAGTGCTGAGATAATCGTAGCAAATTTCCGAAGACGAAGATTGTGAAACACTCGGAAAAGAAACACGTGATTCACCTTGTCGAAGGCCTTCTCCTGGTCAAGGCTTAACATAGCCAGAGTCTGACGGCTGACACACGCTTCCTCCATAACACACTTGGTGGTGGTCAGGTTGTCGGACATCCTGCGAGATGGAATGGAGCAGGATTGACCCGGATCGAAGAACTCGTCGGCAAAACATTTAAGCCGTTGTTGAAGCACTCCAGTGAAGACCTATTAGTCTATGTTGAGTAGAGTAATAGGCCTCCACTGGGTGACAAGTTCAGGGTCCGGCACTTTGGGGAGCAAGATAATCCTCTCCACAGTGAAGTCCGACATAATGGAGGAAGGGTCCTTGAGAATTGAATTAAACACTTGCACCAGGAAAGGCCCAAGAAGTTTCCAGGTCGCATTAAAGAACTAATACGGAATGCCGTCTAATCCAGGGCTGGACTGGTGACGGCCATCCGCCGACAGAAACTTCTTAACTTCATTTTCGGAAAAGAGACGGGTGATAAAGAGGTCAGCGTCTGCAGTGAAAGGTCTTAGCGCCTCGATCCAATGCGTCGTGGTGTCGGATGGAAAGACTGGGTGACTGAAATATGATGAAAAATGGGAGTGAAGGGTAGACAAGATGTCAGACTCAGTTTCCACAGTCCCGTCTTCCATCACCCAGCGATGACATCTTTTCTTGTTGGCACGGCGCCTCTCCTCGGCGAACACAGCTGATGACATATGCCTGACATCAGACGCCCAAGACAGTTTGGCCCTGAGAGCTGCGCCGGCAGTCTTGCGGATCATTAGAGTGTTGATCTCGCAGTTCACCGGACGGATGTCATCAGCATACTCCCCCTTCGGGATTGAACAGCGGAGGAGACACAGAATTTTTTGTAGCATGAGGAGATGGCGCCGGTTGCAACTGGCAGCATCCAACCCAGTCTTTCTAAAAAATCGGCGAAGCTTGATTTTAAAGGCAAGCCACGAAGCAAGAGACAGAGGCAGGTTGTGGAGGTGTCTTTCCACAAACCAAACGAACATTCCCTTGTATTCAACGATGTCGAGCAGAGAAACGTTTAGAAACCAGTTGTTCGAAGCAGGGCCTACAGTGGAAGCTGGGATTGGAGGGTTCCATGACCACCGGATGGCACTGTGGTCGAAAAACGAGCATGGAACGACCTCCATTGAACCCGGCGCACCAGCAAAAGCATCGTCCACGAGGAAAAGATCCAGCCTCGATGACATAGTTGGCCCTTGATGAAAGTGGATCCACACTGGCTAGAATGGGAAGAACACAACCAGAGATCGAAAAGAGTGTTCTGCTAGCACAATTTGTGAACATAACCGAACGAAATGATGTCATCCATGTCCGGATGACAATTGAAGTCCTTAGCAAACACCACAGGCAAAAAAAGAGCACAGGTAACTGTCCAGGTCTTCAAAAAATGCCCCTTTCTTTGCTGGCGAACACGGGGCATAAACGTTAAGTAATCGGAGCTTCAGACCAGATAGAAGGAGGTCTAAAGAGATCACCCTGCACTCGCAGTCAAAGACATAGTTGGATGCCACGATGGAGGGGTTAAAAATGGAGGCAACCCCTTGCCCATGTGGCGAAGATGAATTAATAAAAAATTGTCCAGATGGATACTGACTGCGAAGGCCAGGGAGGTTAGAAAGCTGTTGAGAAGGACATCTGGCCTGTACAGGGCAATAAATGATGATAAAAACCGATTGCTTGAAGGATGAGCCAAGGGAACGAACGTTTAAGGAAATGAGGAAATTAAGCTGACGGAGGCTGGCCTGTATCTGAAGGAGACTTAAGCCTCACTGTCGGGGGAGGAGGCTTAGATGTCTTCCGCCTAGGGGAACGAGCACGCCCCGAAGAGGAAGAGGGGCTGCGATGATGATGATGACTTGCGCAGCTGTCTCTTTCAGATGAAGAGAAAACAGGAAGCCCGTCCCTCTTGCTACGATGTCGTCGGGCTTTTTTCTTGCGAGGGCTCTTAGGCGTCGCAAGATGATCCCCCTGAGCAGACGCTGATGGCTTTGAGGTCCCAGCAGAAGAAGAAATACGCACAGGCGATTCGCAGAGGCTGCGACGCCAATGAAAGCACTGGTGGGGGAAGAGATGGAAATTCCTCCACATCAAACACCGATCCGGAGCATAACGAATCGTCTACGATGACTTCGGCAGAGTGACCGTCTTCCAACGCCGGGGAGAGACATGGCGCAGGAGGAGGAGAGATGGTCTCAACGAGAGGCCGAGGAGGGGGAGGTGGCATTCCCCTTCCTGGTGTCGTAGGAAGAGGCGACGATGATGAGGCCGCCTTAGACTTCCTCGGTGAAGGACGAGACATGGTTGCTCTGCTAGACTCAGGTGACTTGGCCAGTGAAGTCATCTTTGCTGGCTGTGGACGACATCCCTCGAGGCAGTGGCGTTGGGGCTGCTGGTGGAGCACCTGACCTCTCCGGGCACTGATGGAATTTGCCCACGATTTTTTTTATAGAAGTCGCACTTCTTCAGGAGAGAACAGTCCTTCCGGACGTGGGAGGACTTCTTGCAGTACCAGCAGCACTGCTTCTGCCCCTTGTACGAAGGCACGTTCTCCAAACATCACAAAGGAGTCAGGAATGTCTTTTTGAAGGCGCATGTCCAACAAAATGTCACCATTTTTCTGCAGGGGGGAGTCGGAGTGCTTGTAGCACCTCCCCGTAGTCGGACATGTAGTCCTTCAAGTAGGCGAGGCACCCCGGACATGGACGGTGAGATGCCCGGGTTCGGCGTGAAACAAGTGGATAGAGGCCAGTCTCTACTATCCGCTCAGCAGCATTTCGGCTCCTGCAGAGCATCCTCGACTCAGTGGAGGAAAGTCTCTGCAGGACCGAAACAGCGAGAAAACCCGACGGAAGAACAGGGAGGTATGCCCGTTTGGGTATATAACCCCTTCATAAACGCGCCGACACCATATGATCCGTTGGCGATCATCATCACCATGCATTCCATGGTGATGATGTTAAAAAAAAAGTCAGATAAAGTTCGAAAGGGTTGCCGGGGGAGGGGTCGCACAACACAAGCAAGAAGATATAAGGCTAGAAGATGAACTGCACTACTACCCGGCTGTTGGAGCTAAGGCAGATGGTGTTGCCTCAGCAGACGCCTAAACAAAGATCTTGAATTTCTAGGCGTCTAGGCGCACATGCTGTAAGTGTCTAGCAGTCCGATTGAGGACTGCGCAACTTATTCAAACGCCTCAGAAATGAGGCCCGTTCGCTGCCGACGAAGTATCAAAAGTCCATCGGAAAAGTGAAGTGGAAGGTCTGGTCTCCTCCGATGACCTCGCATAAACACTTGGATGTTGAGAAGCGTTTCTTAAACGTAGACGGACCTAGCTTTGACCATTCAAGAAGAAGGAAAAATCGGAGTTGAATGGTCACTTTCCTACATACAGCTGTGAGTGATGGAGAATGACCTAGCGATCGACCTACACAGGCCAGCCAAAGTTCTTTATTAATGAAGGCGATCGCCAGAGCTAGTCCGGATTCAATACCTCGCCGGTGGAATCGTTAATGAAGAAGCGCACATACTGATACGAAAAGTGTACCAGCCGTAATGCTGCCTCAAACGATCCCAGATAGACTTCGCAAACGGGCACTCGTAAAAAATATGGCTGACAGACATCCAGCAGACCCGACCACTCTCCACTGATGAAGTCGTGTAAAAGAGTGAAATCCGTGATGCAACAGTCGCCATTGATAGTTAAACAATGTCCGCTCGAAAGCAAAAGATTTCAGTAGCTTTAGGACTGCTGCCCACGGATAATAAGGGAAGAACTTAAGGATGTCAGTTGTCTCCCCTGGGTCGGACTGCTGAAAGAACCATGCTAGACGTAATGAGCCCCACTCTTGTGGATCCAGACGGCGCAACATAGGCAAAAAAGTCACAATATCAGTGGTAAATGTCATGTACAGGTTTGGATGACGATAAGTAACCACTGGCAACAAGGAAGGCAATGGAAGCCTATTCACCTTGAAGAAAATCCGTAGATGCGAAAAAACAAAATTCGCCCACATGGGGGGAGGGAAAAGGAAAACCCGAATCATTGCAGCCAGTCTGGCAGCAATAAGATATCGTTTGATATCGGGTAAACCTAAGCCACCTCTCTCGAAGGGGGTAAAGATGAATGAGGCTGGCACTGGATGACGTCGCTGAGCAGACATTCCCCACACGCAGCTCACCATCGCACTACGCAGTCTCTGAAGGCAAGGTGAATAGGCATTTAGATGTTAACACTGGAAGCACATGTGTCTTTATAAACCTCACCTTGACAAACATTGAAGTTGGAAACAGGAAGTTTCTGTCAAGGCGAGCGATGCACTTCTCAATCACTTGTTGCCAGTGCATAGAGTCCATAGTCGGTAGAAAGGAGAAGACATATCCTAGCACCACGATTCGGTCACACCATGTTATTGGGAAAGTTTTAAGATAGTCCACAGTCCAGTTCCCAATAGCAATTCCTTTAGACTTGACGAGGTTGATGGAACTCCCCGTCGAAGTACTAAAGCGGTCAAAGGTCTCTTTATAGATGCCCAAGGAATATGAATCAGACGCAAAAAGCACTACGTCATCCGCATAAGCCAGTGTCCTGATGTTAATGGATGCGGCTGGCAGATCATATCCTCGAACATCTTGGTGGCGATTCAAAAACTGTAGTAATGGTTCCAGGTAAAAAATGTACAGGAGGGGGGATAATGGACACCCCTGCCTGACACCTTTTAAGAGATCGAAGGTGGACGATGTGAAACCATTAATCGCCACGCATGATGTGGCCGAATCGTAGAGAGCGGAGATCACCGTAGCAAAAGCCCGAAGACGTAGATGACGAAACACTTTAAAAAGAAATAAGTGATTTACTTTGTCAAACGCCTTCTCTTGGTCAAGGCTTAACACAGCTAGAGTTTGATGGCGTGCACAGGCTTCCTCCATCACGCACCGAATAGTGATTAAATTGTCCGACATCCTGCGAAATGGAATAGAGCAGGATTGTCCGGGGTTGACGAACTGCACTACTACCCATCTCGACTGTTCCTTCACGGCAGCTGCAACACAAATCTGATTTTTGGAAAATATACCATCACCACCTCATCTCCTTCAACAAAGCAAAACCTTGCGCTTGGGCCCATAGCGCGTTTTGACGTTCGTCCTCGAGAACTCTTATCCATTTAAATGCTTGTAATTTTGTTGATGACGTCAAGCAACAATTAATGTGCCTACTGCAAAAACTATTAATCAGCTTTCCAAACAATAGACATTCAAAATTAAAGATTCCTTAAATATTTATTTTTAAAATATTATCTTTTGAAATATTTAAGTAGGAAATAACTTATCCACCACCCATCTCATACACAGCCCTACTGAAATGGAGATTCCACAATAGGGACATTCCAGAAGTACTCCCACGAGCATAACGAATTGCCACAAACAATCCCATTCAATCCCGATAATAAATATATTAAATTGAGTCAGAAAACTGTCTGATTCATGAGTTTGGCGAAACTCTGCTAAAAAAGGGGGAAGGGGGACTGAACGATGAGGCTACACATGGGCGTCATTGCTAATTGCAAAGAAATAAACCCTTCAGGCACAAGAGGAGAGACCGCGTATAATATATACTACAGATTCCCCCCCCCCCCTACCTGACAAAAAAAAATAAATAAATAAAAGGAAGAAAATCTATTAATAAATGATTTTCAGCCTTTATTTTTTTTCTTTTCCCTGTAAGGCTTTTTTTTTTAACGAACGTTCTAGCCTTCATCTAGCCTAAAAAAAAAATCAAGAATGTCAAAATTATTCATCTTAATGATGGAGGCGTATATCAACGTTTGTATTGATGTGGAAGGAAGGAACCCTCTAACTTCCGTCAAATCTATTTTAATTCAATCAACGCCACTACACAGCGTCGTGTGCCCCTTTTCCTTTACATATGTGGAGGAGGGACACTGTAACCCCCTTGTAATCGCTATAGCACTCCACTATAGTGGAAGCAGGTGCCCGATAGCAGGATATTTGATAATAGCCAATTACGATTTCGGTTAGAAGAAAGGCATTATACATGTTACTTAATTGGCGATTCTGGATATGGGTGCTTACCAGTTTTGCTCACGCCAGTTCCTAATCCAACATCACGCAGTGAAAGACGGTAAAGTTAATCACATTATTAAGTTATTTCAGAAATCAATAACCTTCACACAAATAAATTCAAAAACACATTTTATTTTATTGATACAGATATAATCAAGCCCACATTATGACAAGAAATGTTATTTTATTATGAGGACATTTGGAGTATGGAAGAGGCAATGATTTTTCAATTGACCTATGCTTGGAGACGCTTCTCCAGTTAATAATTATTATTATTTACTTATGGAAGAGGCGTTTCTCTTGTTTAGGGTCAATTCTAAATTAAAGATGAATACTTCTTTCACGGTCATTATAGCTTGTGGTGTTTTGCACAACATTACACTGCATTGAAATGATCACATGGAAGAAGAATTTCCACTTCCAACTGTAGATGAAGATGAATTGCACCTCCCTCCCAACAATTCTGGTGGCAGAGCAGGACACAATAAGAGCCCATATCATTGAATCATTTTTCAGGTATCAAAATTATATTGTTATAATTTAAATAGTTATACTTTTACACTTTCTCTAAGATTTTTTCCAATACTCCTCTTGTATTGCAATTACTTCCATTTCCTCTTCAGTTGTTTTATTTTCTCTTTCTACTTTAATTGCCAGTATTTTCATCTTTACATCATGTTCTTTTCTTTGATTTTCAAGTTTTTTTTTTCACAATTTGTAGGCTAATTTACTTTCTTCCTCAGTTAGTTGCAGTAATTGCCTCTGTGCTGTAGTAAGCCTTTGACTTCTTCCTGAATTTTGCATGATGGTATTTACATTTTCTGAAGATCAATAAAAAAGGTTAATTTTAGCAACACTTATAAAACAAACAATAATATTATAAGGGATTAATTATAAAATCTTTATATATAAAAATTCAGGCTCAGGATGCGTCTGTAAATGTTCTAAAAACTTTTGAACCACTTATCCGATTGAGCTAATATTTGCAACATATATTACTTAGGTCCAGAGTAAGGTTTACATGTCCCTAAAGTAGGGGGGGAAGGGTTAAAAATCATATATCTTGGTTTATGTTTGTTTGTTTACTCAAGAGATGGCGCGAGAGTTTGTTTATCTTTTCCTTGAAACTGAAACTGGACTAACGAAAAAAACTTCCGTTTTACTCCGGATGTGTAGTATTGTTTCCACATTTTTCTTCATCTGTGGTAGGAAACGCAAGTTTTTTGCTGTCCTGCTTCTGCGCAGTTACTGCAGTTTCGGTTTCAATGGAAAAATCTATATAAAAATTCAGGGAGCGTCTGTAAATGTTCTCAAAACTTTTGAACCACCTTTTGAGCTCATACTTGCACCAGATGTTCGTTAGGTTCAGGGTAAGGTTTACATGTGCGAGTGTCAGGTTGGCCCAAAGAGGAAAGGGTAAAAAATAATATTTTGCTTGATCTGTCTGTCTGACATGAGCCTACGATATGCGCGGACCAACAATGGTCAAGGTCTTAAATGCTAACACCGAGTTGAGTTAGTGAAGAAAGCCATTGTTGCTACGATAGTCAACAATACGTTCACAATCGAGCAATAATCAATGCTTCACCAACCCAACTCGGTATTTGCATTTTTGACCTCGCCCAATGTATGTCATGTCCTACAATGCAGAGTAAAGTTTCTGCAACAATAGGCCATAAAAAATTACTTTAGCTATGATCATGGATGAAGAAATACAGGAAGGGAAACTTCATTGTTTAAAGCGTGATTTTTTTTTTTCACTGGCGCTCTATGGCCATTTGCGTGGGCATTACTCTCTATCCTGCAGACAACTTTACTTTTCCTAATTGGCCTCGGTGGCTCAGTGGTTGCGTGATCTCCTCTGATCAATACCTCCAAGACAGAAGGCCTGATAACGGAAACGTCATATATTGTTGCGTCATCATTAGTCGATCAAATTTAGGGCTTATTATTGGTAGAAATAGGATTAACAATGGTCGACTAATGATGATGTAACAGTGTATGACGTTTCCGTTATCAGGCCTTCTGTCTAGGTGGTGTTGCTCTGATGCTCGTAGATGTGGCTTCGATCCCGGCCGAGGACGTCGAGGATTTTTGCAGGGGGAAATTACTATTATATAAAAGACAGAGCGAAAAATGTATACACTCACTCATTCATTCATTCGTTACGAAATCTCCAGAACTATGAAGCCTACAAACTTGAAATTCGGCAGGTATATTTCTCTCGGCTCCTAGGTGATAGAGGGATAAAATCTATGCAACATTTACCTCTTTCATTTTTATCTCTGGGGCATTGTTTTTGAGATAAAAAAGTTGAAATCCTACTTACAGGAAACAGTTGTTTGGAATCTGTGGAGACTATAGGCGCATTCGGCGGCGCTCAGATCTGACTCAGATCTGAGAGAGCAGCGTTCGGCGAGCACATTGTTACTTCCACCTGAGCAGAAAACGTGTTCGGCTCGCAACGAATCTGTCAGATTCTGAGCTCAGACGCTCAGCAAGCTTTTCTTTTTCTGAGTGCTCAGATAGAATATGGCGGCGCTCACTGCAATGCGAAGCTATCAGAAAAGCTACGAGAGCCAAATCATGGCGATGCCCAGTGAACTCTTTCCTCCCTGGCCTTATGGTATACTCTTCTCGCGATCGAATATTAATCATGCTGAGTTGTTAATTTCATGCAGACTTTTATTTCATGTACACTAAAATTAGTAAAACCGCCGTTTCTTCTCAGTATTTGTAAAGTCGGTAAAGCCGCCATTTCTTTCTGAGATAAAAGCGCGTTCGGCAATAGTCACTCAGACGCTCAGAAAAGCAGTCAGATACCACGTGACAGTTCTCTCAGATCTGAGCCAGATCTGAGTGCCGCCGAATGCGCCTAATTAAAGATATTGGCATACGAGACACCAGTGGGATTCGATCAAAGAACGTTAAGGAAAAGAATGAAAGCTCTACTTGATTTAGTGTAAGTTTGTAGATCCTAGCGCCGCCACAGCCTGGCGGGAAAATGGTATGCAGAGAAGCTCTCGCTCATGTCAAAGAGGGCAGCAAATGCTTTGTTATACCTGCATTCATTGAAGTTTTTTTATTTAGTTTTAAAATGCTAAATTAAATTATTGTTCATTTATTTTCTGATACGGTTTATTATAGTGAAAGTATAATTATTTTATTCCATAACATTATTTTATAATAAATCTGGTAAATTTTTTTAAATTCTGTAATTTTTAATATATTTTAGAAAGAAAGCAAATGTTTATTTGAACATGACTTTTATTCACTTACTTTTTTAAAAGTGATTTAAAAGCAGACACCACAAAAAATTAGACCGTGGAAAAGATGAAAAAAAAATCAATTGCAGTCAATGCATTCATTTTTTTCAAGAATTTTTTTTTGGCTAAAAAACCTGCAACGCATGCAGCCGAATTTGTTTCAAATAAATTTGGATTTTCAGTGTCTAGAGTTATTGGAACTGAGTCAAAAGAAGACTTTGCAACTGCTTCGAATTCAAGTTGGCAATAAAAGTTCATCATTATCCTTTTCACAGTTTCCTACTGACCAGGATAAAATAACGTTTGTGGCCATAAGTTGATTTGCTTGACAATTGTTTTACCCTTAGCAACACACGCGCAAGATATGTGATAAGCTGAGGCCGCGCTGAAATGCATTGTTATAGCAGCACAAACAATCAAAAAACGTATAAGGATAAGAAGTGAAGGCTGTGTTTATATCACGTGATAAAAGCTGCCCGATCATCAAACGGGGTCTTCTCTGCAACACACATTTCCCGCCAGACTTGGGCGGCGCCACTTACGTCTACGCGAGCCTTTCCTTCTTATCCTTATACGTTCTTTGATTCGATGAAGAGCTGGTAGCCGGAATCGCCATAGCTGCGGACCAGATTCGCGAAGAACCAGGAACTTTTGAACTTTTTACGTCAGTCCAAGCGGCGACGTTGTAAAGCATGCATTCATGCCAAAGGGGGGGGGGGG
>JAHWFO010016894.1:202837-216323 GCA_023313115.1 Rhysida immarginata
AATAATAATAATAATAATAATAATAATAATAATAATAATAATAATAACCATCGTGTGGTCCTACGTCCACGTCGTGCGAGGGGGGCAACATCTTAGAGGGATGACCCTGGTTAACAGGTCTGATTTACTCTACCCTTAGATTAATCTTGAGGGTCCAGATGACCCAGTAGGGCTGATGAGCTGATTACATCAATCAAGGGCCTGCTGATGATGGAGGTGGCTAACAGGACCACCCATTTATTGGTGATCAATATGATTAGTGCTAGTGCATTATCTGATACCGGCTCGGACGTCACCCGGGTTACCAAGGTCCGCGCTCGTGGGTTAGGCAGAGGCTCACGTTCGAAAAATATGCCACAATCTCCCAGGGCCACTGGTGGCGAAAGCAGCACCAACCCCTGTTCGGCTACTGCAATGCCACAACCTGTCCCTAGTGTTTCAAGAGCTTCTTTGCCCTCGCCAACGCATGAAATGGACCAATGACAAACTGTTTTATCATGCGAGCCTACTACGCAGTCACTAAATTGGAAACTGACACTACAGCTTACAGACAACGGTTATATAACATTTTCAAAGAAACATATCCTCACATCACAGTCACTGAACAACGCATTGCAGATCAGCGTCGCACAATTGTTATGAAAAATTTAATACCCTTACCCACGCTACAGAAAATAAAGCAAGAAGTTGCACAACAGCTACAAGAACACGAGCCATCTACACAAACCGAAACTCAACACACAGAATCAAACACTAACATTGACATCACTAATGAACTTGTAGAACACACACTCAACAATGAACTTCACCATGATATTCATCCACAACACAACATGAATACAAAACTTATTGAAACATTAAACGACACCCTACAAAGATACCTTACAGTTTACACGGGAACAGATCCCACACAAAGACCAGGTATACCTAAAATAAACATAAACAGCAAAACAGGGGAAATTTTATCTTACATGAACACATATATCTTACCACAGTACATTGAAGAAAATCTGTCTTTAGAATACATACACCTACTTATTTACACAGGGGCTCTTACAGTTATATCCACACTGGGTAGGAAACCAATCCATAAAAACACACAAAATTCATATAACCAACAGAAACCTAAATGGCAAAAGCGGATTGAGTCTGAGATTGACGAAATCCGCAAGCAGTTAGGTAGACTTACGCAGTACACTAAAAACAACACTTCATCAAAGCAGAACAAACGCCTCAGACAATTATTTAAGAAGATTAAAACACACACCAGACATGAGCAGCACAATCAACACATTACAGAATATATGGACACATTAAAACAAAAGTTAGCTGCAAAAACAAAACGCCTGAAGAGATACAAAACATGACTCAGCGCAAACAGCAGAACAAGTTATTCGCAAACAATGAGAAGACATTCTATAAGCAGTTAAACAAAGATTATACACAGACACAAAACACTGGTCTGCCAACACAAACAGCACTCCAACATTATTGGTCGTCTCTTTGGTCTGTCTCAGTTGAACATAATAGGGAAGCTAGCTGGATCAGGGAAGAGGAGCAATTAGCATCCACACTATCAAACATGCCTTATACTGACATAACAGCAGTTGAACTCTCACAAGTCATTAAACGTACTCACAATTGGAAGGCTCCAGGTGTAGATAGGATTCAGAACTTTTGGTATAAGCGCTTCACCTGTTTGCATCTGGCCCTTGCAAAACAGATCTCCAACACTTTGCAAACACCACAGACATAGAGCTGGTAAGTGGTGACGTTACTTCCTGGACGGTTGCCTAGCGATTCCAAACTTAGGTTTAACTTCTCTATGCTTTTCTATGGCCTTACACCACATTGTTAATCCTAATGTTTGGAATCGCTAGGCAACTGGCCAGGAAGTGACATCATACTTATCAGCTCTATTGCCACATTTCCTCACACAAGGAATAACATACATGGTACCAAAGTCACATAACACTACAGATCCCACACAATATAGACCTATCACATGCTTGCCTACACTTTACAAAATAATAACTGCCTGTATCGCAAACAAAATTTATACACACATAGACACAAACAACATTCTCACTGAGCAACAAAAGGGATGCCGTAGAAACCACATGGGTTGTAAGGAGCAACTCCTGATAGACAGTGTGGTCCTACGGCAAACTCACAATAAACATCGACACCTCCATGCAGCCTACATTGATTACAAAAAGGCCTTTGATAGTGTCCCACACTCATGGCTTCTATATACACTACAATTATATAAAATAAACCCTACACTTATCACATTTTTAGAAAGTACAATGCTGCATTGGAGAACTACACTACACCTCACACTCAACAGTGAAACCATCACGACTGACAAAATACAGATAAACCGGGGCATCTTCCAGGGTGACTCACTGAGCCCACTCTGGTTTTGTCTTGCACTAAATGCACTTTCCAACAGACTGAATAGCACAACTTACGGCTACACAATTAAACATAATAAAAGCTGCCACTACACGCTCTCGCACTTACTCTACATGGACGACATGAAAATCTACGCCTCCACTCAAACACAATTGCACCAATTACTTGACATTACACAAACCTTTTCAAAAGACATACACATGCAATTTGGGTTGGGCAAATGCAAAACCATTCACATTGAAAATGGAGTACTCAGGGAAGGGGGCTTCACATTAGATGAATCAGATCACATTGCTGCTATGGAAAATTACGAATTTTACAAATATCTAGGATTTAAGCAAGCCAAGCTTCTGGAGCACAAACACATAAAGAATACACTCACTAAACAATATCTTCATAGGCTAGAGACAATACTTAAAACGCACTTAAATTCTAGAAATTTAATCAAGGCCATCAATGCTTATGCCACGCCAATACTCTCCTACTCCTTTGGAGTCATACAGTGGACACACACAGATCTTCAGGGACTTGAAAGGAAACAACGTAAACTGCTTACAAAGCACAGAAAGCACCATCCACACGCAGCTATTGAAAGACTCACCCTGCCTCGTTCAGAGGGAGGCAGAGGTCTTATTGACATAACAGATCTACACCAGAAACAGACTCAGTCACTCAGAGAATTCTTTCACTCTAAACAACACACATCACCATTACACAAAGCAGTCTGCATGGCTGATACAAAATACACACCTCTGAATCTGAACAGCATGCAGAACACCCATAACATTCCTACAACATGCACTAAACTTCAATCATGGCTCGGAAAGCAACTCCACGGTAGACATCCTTCTGACCTCAACCAGCCACACGTCGACAAAAAAGCGTCGAACTTTTGGTTGAGTGAAGGGAGTCTCTTTGGGGAAACTGAAGGAACCATGATTGCCATACAAGACCAGGTTATTAACACTAAAAGCTACAGAAAACATATTATCAAAGAATCGACTGACGGGTCTTGCAGGAAATGCCATATCGCAGAGGAAACCATCCAACACGTCATATCCAGTTGCAAAATACTCACGCAGACAGATTATTTGCACAGACATAACCAGGTAGCCAACATCATACATCAACATCTAGCTAAGATACACAAGCTAAGGGACATACACACTCCTTACTATAAATATATCCCCGACACTGTGTTAGAGAACACCACACATAAACTATATTTTGACAGAGCTATAATCACTGACAAAACTATCCCTCATAACAGACCAGACATTACACTAGTAGATAAGCAAAACAAAGTGACTTACATAATTGATATCTCCATCCCCAATACACACAATTTACAAAAGACATACACTGACAAAATCACTAAATATACGGATCTTGCACACGAAATAAAACGCCTTTGGGGAGTTAACAGAGTACACATTGTTCCTATCATTCTTTCTGCCACTGGGGTTATTCCACACTCGCTACACAAAAGCCTGTCAACACTAAATTTAAACCCACACTTATACAAAACCTTACAGAAAGCCACAATTCTAAACACATGTCACATAGTAAGGAAATTCCTACACTCAAACATCAATACTCCCACGAGTGGATAACTTTCCCTCCCTCGCATTTGAGTCCCTTGGGCTTTGGCCCTCTTTTGGGTCCGCCTTTGGGATTGGCTTCCGGACTTGATCCGAGTTTGGCTTCCCCAAACAATGATAATAATAATAATAATTGTGTTGTAGCAACAAGCATCTCTCAACCACGAACTCTATATAAGAAAATATGGAAAAAAGAAATTGCTCCCCAACGGGCAAAGCCCAAAACGGGGTTAATTTATGGGTTAGATAAAAATTACGGCAAGATTGAAAACGTTAGTTGAAAAACCGTAATCATTATATAGCTGTACTAATTTCATTGCTGGATCAATCCATCCGGCTTGAGAAGAATAAGAACGAACAGATAATTTTAATCTATTTCCCCTAATAACTCTAGAACAACGAAGTCCTATTGAAGCTAAAATATTTGATGAATCAACACGACCATTAAGAATATTCGCAAGAAAATTGATCATATAACAGGTTCCTAATCTATCGAGAAACCAATAAGCAAATTGATCCCTCACAATACCATCAGAACTACCAAATTCTTTTTCGCAATACTTAAACAATGCATCATGAGACTTCATTAATTTTAAAAATTTTCTATTAGTAAAGCCTGGGAACCAAATAGGAAAACCATAAAGAATTTTAGGCAAAACAACACTTAAATAAATAGAACAGATAATACCAGGTTGACGATAAAAAAAAGCAAGACGCCTGAGACAACCCACTCGCCTAGCCACTTCTAATTTTAAACAATCAATATGGGTATTAAATGTACCATTTGAATCGTACCAGACACCAAGATCTCTGATAGTAGAATCAACAGGAATTAAAGTATTTCCAACATAATATTTAAAACTTATTTTCATTGTCTTACGAGAGAAACTAATAATTTTCGATTTATTTACATTAATCTTTAAACCATTATCGGAATACCAATTATTAACCTGAATAATTTTGGTCTGAAGAGTCAATGCATCAACAGATGATGAAATTCTATTAAAGATTTTTAAATCGTCAGCGAACATAAGAGCTGAAACCGGACCCTCAGCAAACAAACAATTTAAGTCGCAAATAAAGAAATTGAATAGCAATGGGCCTAAAGGAGAATCCTGAGGTATACCACTCATAATTGAACCAAAGCAACAATTGCCTATAGCATTAGTAATAAAAAAACGTCTGTTCTGCAACATAAAATGAAGCCATTTAATGGTTAGATGATGAATACCTAAATAATCTAACTTTGTCAATAACAAAGAATGATTTACGGAATCAAATGCTTTGGCAATGTCGAGATAACAAACATCCAATTGACTCCTTTCATCCAAAGCAATCGCAATTTCAGATGAAATGCGATGCAAATTCGTAATGGTGGACCTACCGGGAGTAAACCCATGTTGATTGTTAATTTAAGTAATAATAATAATAATAATAATAATAATAATAATAATAATAATAATAATAATAATAATGTAACAACAGCGGGGAGAGAGCTGACAGTCAGAATCAGCTGAAAGAACGAGCCCCCGTGTTGTCCCCCTACGGGCAGAAGCCCAAAACGGGGTTAATGAGATACGTATCAACTAAAATAGGAAAAAGGCGCTTAATTAATAAAAGAAAATCATATATCTAAAGTGAATTAAAAAACATAAATACGAAGAAGGACAAAACGAACAAAGACAATAATAATAAAAAAATAATAGCAAAATACTAATAATATAATTTAAAACGAAGATTTTCAGTAGAATTTAGATTAAAATGATTGAAATATTTATTAAAATTAGCAATAAGCTTATATATCGGATCAATATCCGCAAGATTGGATCTCCAAATATGAGATTGTTTAATATAGAAACCTGTTCTTTTAGCCAAAAGGGCAGTAGGAGTAAAAACAGAATAAGAGTAAAAAACGTTTAAACGCCCAAGTAACAAATCCTGTAGTATATTACATAAATTCTTCCGTAAAATTACGCGTAAATCAAATTTAGCCTCTATTTCTTTAAACGAGATTGGGGTAAAAGAGCGATAAAATTTAAACCTTAAGAATTTTATGAAGGCTGAAAGTTTTCTATTTAAAGTAATAAATTTTTGCGTCTCACACCATACCAGATTAATACAGCAAACAGGACTTTCGGAATAACAATGATTTTAAATAAACGTACAAATGTTTGATAGTTCTTAAAGAAACAGGTCAATCTTTTTAAAGACCAATCCTTCTAGCAATATCTTTATAAATAGCCTCCACATGTTCGCCAAAGGAGCAGTTATCGGAGAAGACCACACCTAAATCAGTAATCTTAGATTTCCTTGTAGTCATCTGTCCATTAATATTATACCTAAGAAGAAACGGAGTCACCTTTCTGTGAAATGATACAGTAGAGGATTTTCCGGGATTAAGGATAAGACCATTATTTCTAGACCAGATCAAGATCTTGTCCAAGGCAATTTGAAGACGCTTACAGTCCTCAATGGAGGAAACCTCCGTGAACAATTTAACATCATCTGCATACAACAAGAGTTCAACATTCCCACCGCTGATAGTCTTGACAATATCGGCGATGAAAACGTTGAATAATAGAGGGCCAAGAGAAGAACCCTGCGGAACTCCTCGTTCAAGGGAATTAAACAAGTTATTACCGCGATTAAGATGTAAACGAAAGCAGCGATCAGATAAAAAAGAGGAGAGCCAATTAAAGACTCTGACCGATAAACCGATAAGCTTTAATTTTCTTAATAATAAAGAGATATTCACGGAGTCGAACGCTTTGGAGAAATCGAGGTATATTACATCGACTTGTCTCCGAGCGTCGACATGACGGAGCATATAATGCGAGAAGAAAGCCAAATTCGTCTCGACAGAACGTTTGCTGCGGAAACCATGTAGTTCATTCGGGAAAGCTTTTTCAAACTTAATAGCCAGTTGGTTCGAAACTATATTTTCCAAGATTTTAGCAAAAACGTTAATCAGTGTGATAGATCTGAAACCTCCAGATCTACCAGCAGCATCTTTTTTTGGAATCGGAACGACAAGCACCCTCTTCCAATTTGTCGGGTAAGAGCCGGTGCTTAAAGAACATCTAAAAAGGTGACCGAGTGGTTTAATCAAAGCTGAAAAGCACTCCTTAAAAACATAATCAGGTATATCTTCAATAATCATGGCTTTAGAAGCAGAACACCTATTAGCAATCTCGAGGATTGCACAATCCGTGGGTAAAACAAAGTCGATACTTTCGCCGATTTCAGCCCAACATGCACGAACGGCATCCTCATCGAAGGACGAGTTGATTGAAAAGGTATTTTCTTCTCTAAAGTTATCAATAAGAGTTTTAATTTCAGAATCTGCTAAGTCTACGATGCCAAAATGTTTCTTTTTCAGTAACTTAGTCGCAGATTTCCAAAAAAGACTAGAGTTAGCGACCATATCTTTTTCTAAGGAACAGTAAAAATTCTCTTGATCGGCCATCCAGGCTAGTTTGAATTTTTTTCTGATCTCGGTATAGTTGTTATATGTATCTCGACTATTATATTTTTTAACTTCTTTATGGAGCCTCTGCTTTTCCCTCCACAAGAGCATTGTACTCGGAGACATCTGAATAGGAGGTTTAAATCTGAGGGCTCTAGTTACATAAGTCAAGGAATGAAACCGGGGAACGCATTGGAGAATGACCGATCTGATTTTAGTGACCAGAACATAATAATAATAATAATAATAATAATAATAATAATAATAATAATAATAATGTAACAACAACGGGGGGAATCTCACCAGATACACCGGAGGGAAAAAGCCCCGTGTTGTCCCCAACAGGCCGAAGCCCAATATAGGGTTGATGAAAAACACATATAAAATAGCTAGGTAAAAAGAACAGAACACCTAAACAAGAGAAAACCAAAACAGACTGAAGGATAAGATTAGACAACAGACGCACAATTAAAGTACATAACAAATGCAAATTAAGAAGAATACAAGAAAAAAAAATAGTTTCAACATCAAAAGACAGAACAAAACATAAATAAGCTCAGATGAATAAGCCTAAAAAATATTAAAAGTATCAGAATAAGAATAACTAACTAAGCTAAACAAATGGTAAGAACAATTATAATTAAGAAACTAAGAGGCAGGAAAAGAACCTGCTGTTGTCAACAAAAAATGTCAATTAACTTAGAATTATTATTAACTTAAAAGCAGGATCAAGAGTAATAACCTTGGCCTGGAAGTTCCGAGGAACCGCAGGGCGTGATGTTTTCTATTGTTAATCAAAGCACGAAAGCCTATAAGTTCTAAGGTACAGGGTGAAATGAGCTGCCCAAGAATAAGCTTTCTCAGAGTATTAAGTAACGTCTTAATGATTGCTTGCGAAAGATCAAATATGGGCTCCAGTGCAGTTATATCGGAAAAACGAAAAGCACGAGCGATAAATAAACCAAAATTACGAAGCCTGGTTTTCAGATACTCTAATAACTGGGTATTCCCGGAAAACCAAATCCAGACGGCGTATAAGATTTTCGGTAAAATAATCATTTTAAATAGAAAGATAAAAGTCTTGATCTTAGTAAAAAAAGTTCGTCAAACGCTTTAGGATACCTAAACGTTTACTGGTTTCAGCGAGCACATATTCCAGATGATCAGAAAAAATTAACCTCGAGTTAAATATAACGCCCAGGTCTTTAACTTTATTACAACGCTGGATTTTATTCTGTAACAAGGAATAATCAAATTCGAAGTCAACAACCTTCCTAGAATACTGTATGTTACATTAATAGTTTTCGAAACATTCAGATGGAGTCCATTATCAGTGGCCCATCGAGAGATAGAATCAGCTGCCCGAGAAAGATTACAACAATCTTTCCAGCTACGGATAACTGAAAAAAGTTTTAAGTCGTCAGCGTAAAGTAAAAAATTCACCCGATTATCTCCAATATAACTTTTAATATCAACAATAAACACATTAAAAAGAACCGGGCCTAAAGGAGACCCCTGTGGGACTCCACTTCTAATCCTACCAACTGGACTAACTCCATTCAAGCTCTTAACCACGAAGCTTCGACCTGTTAGCAAAGAGGTGAACCAACTGAGAAGATTATCAGACAGTCCAACCTTTCCAAGCTTACATAGGAGCAGCTTGATGTTGACACTATCGAAAGCCTTGCTAAAGTCAAATTATAATACATCAACTTGATTCCTATGATCAATATTAGAGACCAGGTAATGCAAAAAACTAGCAAGGTTAGTAGACGTTGACCTATTCTTCCGAAAACCATGTTGCTCCTGAAGCAAGTACGGTTCAATAAACGACGACAGCTGAGTAGAACAAACGTCTCCAACACCTTAGCCGGAAATGTCACAATCATAATTGGTCTATAATCGTTGGACGAAAAAGGCCTAATAATTTTAGGAACAGGTACCATTATAACATTTTTCCAATCTGAAGGAAATATGCCAGTTTTAAGGGATAAATTGAATAATTTGTGAAAGGGGTGGAGCAGCGCAGGCAAGCATCCCTTAAAAATATAATCCGGGATTCCATTCTGATGCACCATTCTAGAAGTTGAAATTTTAATAGCAAGATTAGAAATCTCAGATAAAGAAATACCGGGTAAGTTCAATTTGCCATGCAGACTGTCCCAATGGGAAGGCAAGAGTCATTACACATAATACTCTCAAAATGGGAGACCATATCATTAATCGTGCAATTAATAATAATAATATTTTTTTAATATTTATTTATTTAAAATTCTATACAATTCAACAATTCAAATGTATATCCCAAATCCTGAAGCCGGATTTACTTATTGGCCGTGTTCGTAAACTGATCCAAAATAAACTACGCTCATTGAGCTCGGGAGCGCTCTCGAAGAGCAAGATTTTTACCAACGTCGGGATATTGGAGGCGGTGAATTTACGAACGCATTTGGAGCGAGCGTCCTCTGAGCACTCACTGAGCGCTCAATTTATGAACACAGCCGGACAAAAAGTTTTATAACCAAGAACAAAAAAAAAACAAAAAAAAACTTAAAGATATACAAAAACAATAATTATAATAATCACAAATAATTTTTCCAAATTAATAAACAATTTTTAATGCTCTATATATTATTAAACGTAATAATAATAATAATAATAATAATAATAATTCCTACACCCAAACATCAATACTCCCACGAGTGCATAACTTTCACTCCCTTGCATTTGAGTCCCTTGGGCTTGGCCCTCTTTTGGGTCCGCCTCTGGGATTGGCTTCCGGACTTGATCCGAGTTTGGCTTCCCTAAACAACAACAATAATAATAATATATAAATTTAAAAACCTAAGAAAAGAAAAAGATATGATAAAGCAACAATATGAAAACTTACATTTTTTTTAGCACGGGATTTTATATTTTCCCAACATTTTCTCGCTGTTCTTTTGCAGATTCTCGCCTGTGAATTAAAAAGTTGTGCAATTTCTGTCCATGCTTTGAATTTGCTCTCTAATGATGATTTATCTGTTGTTTTTTTTTATTCCACTCTGTCCTTCGTCTCTTCGACTAGATCCAGTAGGATCGATTTTTCTAATCGGGAGAAATATTCCCTACTTTTATTTTCTTCCATCGTTATTTAGAAATTAATTAAACGATCTATTTTAATGGCCTATTAATGGCCACTGCTACTAATTAGCTGACCCAGTGAACTTAAATTGAATTGAATTGAAAGTTCAATGAAGCCCACTTCATAGGAATTAAGATACCTGGCAGGGGCGCTGCAGTCGCATTACATTTTGCGCCATCTAGTATGTAAAATTTGTACTTTTATATTGTAAATAAAGATTGAATGTTTATTTTCATTTGCTTGATTGGAAATATTTTTAGATTGGTGGAATAAAGATGGCATGTAATCAGCACTATTTGGATGGTTTATTGGATGGTCACAGTAAATGTTTTCCACATATCTTGCTGTATTTACTTGGATTCCATATTTTATCCTTACTATTGAAAATGTAAATATGTATAAAACCATTAATGCATTTGTATAAGTATTAAAAAGAGTTGATACTTTATCTGCTAATTATTTTAATCCATTTATTTCGCCATTCAGAATTCTTTTTTTACTTAGCAAATTAAACATAGATATCTTTGTTATCGAATAACTATTCAAATTACATCCTAGGATGCAGCAATAGATGCCGCCGCACATCCTTTTTAGTGACTGTTTTACAGCATTTTCTATTGAGGAATCTGCCATTTTACAATATAATAATTTTAAATGTCAATACTAGGTGGCGATAAAATCATAATAATTATAGTGTCAAGTTTCCTATTGGCTCCCTCTAGTGAGTGCGCATCTTAAGAGTTTTCAAACGGAACCGGAACCCAACGGCTCCGTCCAATTGAAGAAGAGAAGTCTTCGCGCGAAATTTTGTTTTGGCTGTGTGTGTGCTCTTGAATCTACTTCGAGGAAGTATGGTTTTTATTAGAGAGTTTATATGGCATTGAAGTTTTTACGAAAGCAGATATGGTGTCTACAATTTCAAAGGAATCTACGGAATTACTTGAAGAACTGGAGAAGCATTTGAAATGCGATTTATGGTTCGATTTGTTTTCACCCTTTAGCATTATGCTTAGCTATTTTTTTCTATTCCTCTTTTACCTTTCTCGGTGTCGATGACATTAAATAACAATTGGTTCTATTGAAAATCATTGTTATTTACACTTCATACGAATTGAGTAATTTAATGTATTTTAAAAAAATTATTTAGAAAAACGAAAATTTTAATGTCATTCATTCAAATGCTGCCTTTATCCACATTTCGCATTGATTGAATCATTTCATTCATTTTTATGGGATGAAATGATCAAAACATATTTGTAACCCTAGTTTTGATTTTCTTTGTTGCGGGCAAGAATTTTTAAAACATTTTTTAAATTTTTTATAATTTTCATTTTCAATTGAAGAAAAACGAAAAACGATAGATTACAGTATTTTCATAGAGCTGGGGCAGTTTAGTTTTCTAAGCTACCAAGGTTGTTATAAATCTCATTGGAAAGCTCGGAAGGCTAAATCAATGATGCATCTATAGGCTTCTTGCCTTCTTCAGAGGGCAGCACTGCAAACTGATGTTCCGCGCCTACTGGCGATAAAAAACAAAAATTTTGGCGTCCAAACAGCTTGGCGTGCTCAGCTCGTTAAGGGGTAGATTCATCGAAATTTGAACCAGTTTTCACGGTTTCTCGTGTAATATTCGTGAAATTCCAATTTAATTTTTTTTTTTATACAAGTGTACGCACTTTTATAAACAGAATACTTTTTATAAAATCATGGTTCTCCAAAATTCAAATTTATCTACAAAATTTGATAAAATCCCCAACACTTCAAAAATCAAAAATAAAATTGAATTAAAACTCCCACCGGTTCCCTTCTAACTAATGTAACTAAACCATCTAACTAAAAAAATTTTTTTTTAAATAATCAATTCATAATGGGCATAAAATTCATATCAATGTCTCAAAGTTGATATGAATTTTATGCCCATTATGAATTGATTATTTAATAAAAATTTTTTTTGTTAGATGGTTTAGTTACATTAGTTAAGAGGGAAGGGGTGGGAGTTTTAATTCAATTTTATTTGTTACTAGAAGCGAACCCATCCGATTGTATAATCGGGAAATAATCCATTGTTAGATATTTTCTTTGTTGTGACAACGTCCATCGTCGCCGATTTTATATAAATGATGACAACGTCCACCGTGTCTGGGGATTTTATCAAATTTTGTAGATAAATTTGAATTTTGGAGAACTATGATTTTATAGAAATTTTTCTCTCCAACGTAAAAATATTGTAAATATACAGAATACATTTTGTTCTGCATGAAAACTTGGCTAGGAGTTTCACATTTAATATCAAAACAAACGATTATGTCCCTGCAATGTGGGAATTCCTTTTTAAAGTAAGGATACATGGTCTTCCTTTACAACTTTTTGATCCAGTTATTTCACCCATCCATTCAATCTTTGATGCAAAAAATGCAGCACAGAATAAAACATTTTTGAAGCAGTACTTTCATGAATGGAAAATAAGGCACCTATTGAAGAAAAGTTGAGACCAAGTTTTATCTTCATCAAAAAAATTATTAATTTGTCTTCTTTTGGAACATCACTCTTTCTATCGTTTCTTTCAAATGTCCCAACATTGAACATAGAGAAAATAATTGCCATGTTTCTGCAATTTCAGATATCCCCCTAACTTATCATTCTTTATAAGTTGTTAAGTGTAAAGAACATCATCGAAAAAATCAAAAAGTGCTTACACACTAAGCCGAATTGACTGAATCCATTTTTCACGTCTGGGAAGATCCTTCTTGGGAAAACAAAAAAAAAACTAACTTTCTTTCCATTTGTGTGATAATATGAGTTACTACATCCAACAGCAGCATATAGTATTCTATTTTTGTTCATTTTATCATGTTAACTGTTTGCTCAAATAGCTAC
>JAHWFO010016894.1:216333-230640 GCA_023313115.1 Rhysida immarginata
TGTTCAGAAACTACGAGGCTCTGAAGCATAATGCCGCTTTCTTCTCAAAGTCCACAGCTTATAGCTACGTTTGACACATTGGAATGTATCTTATGAATTTAAGTGCCAATTATTAAGCATTTTTTCCACTCAAACAACAATAGAATAAATATGCTCAATATTAATTTGAAAGTAGTGATTTCCACTCTATAATAATTTGTGTATTAAACATTATCTTCTTTCAGTAATGAATGCTTTGTTGATCCATATACATTAGGAGGGTGTGAACATTACTTTTGCAAGTAAGTCATATTTTTGCTACCCTTTGAAATTGTTTTAATTTTCTGGTTTCTGTTTTTACTTTAAAAAAAAAAAGTTTGGATTCACACAATACAACAGAAAAGGATGATAGGCCTCCTTGTCAATTATCCAAAGGACAACCCAGGATGACTGCATTGGATTTGAATGCAAAATGAATGCTTCTGTTCAGAAAACATGGCAATTTTTCAAGCATATTTTTCTTAACGTTTAATCTATTTTATGAAATTTTGTTTGTAGAATTAAATAGGAAAATATATTGTATGCCCAAATGAAAAGGAGACTTTCACTGTGACGCCATTGTATTTAATCAAAGTCGGTAAATATGCTTGTTGATAGATGTAGCGCCATCTCTGCTCCCCACATCCTAAAACAGCTCACTCTGCCATAAAGGTGAAAAAAGTGACGCTCGTTTCTTTTTCGACGAAGAAGGATCCATACTCCTCAACTGGCTACAATGGGGTGAAACAGTTAACGCTGAATGATACTGCAACACGTTGCTGAAGCTGAAACGGGCCATCGAAAGCATGTGCAGAGAGAAGTTCTGGAAATGGACGGTGCTGCTCCAGGGCAACACTAAGCCACTTGTGGCTAAGAAGACCCTCCACCTGCTGGAAACATTTCGATGGGAAGTCCTCAAACATCCTCTGTACAGTCCCGACATCTCCCCATGTGACTCCCATATTTTCGGCCTCCCCCATAAAAAAATCAATGACAGGTCATCAGTTCACCTGCAACAAGGAAGTGCAGAACATAGTGGATAAAGAATCCATGTGCAACCCAGGAATTTCAACATTGAAGCCATCATTTGCTTCTTATGCTCTGTGACGAGTGCATCATCAAAGGTAATTTTGTGTAGGCAAAATGTTACACGTTAACTGTACGTTAAATATTCTGTACTTAAAATATTCATTAGATATAACTGTAGTCTCCTTTTCATTTGGGCATACCTTATATTAAAGACATCCTTTGTTTTAAATCTTGGTTTATGGGATCAGAATTAATGTCTACAATAAAATGGCAGCTATCAGAAGGAGAATTAAATGATAGGCATTTGGCAAATAAACCGCTTGTCTCCAAAAGAGCTGGATAGTCTGACTTGCCTTTGCAAATAAAGTACGAGCACTAGATCTCCAACGACTGGGCTAAAATCCTATGGAGAGGTGAATTCAAATTTCTGTTGTTTGGAAGTGATGGCATACATGTATTAGAAGTCCCAAGAAACGAGTGTTTCAATCCAAGGTATCAAGTCCCACTGGTGAAACGTGGAGGAGGATCTTTGCTGGTAATTGGTTGCTTCAGTAGGACTGGGGTAGGTCTGCTTGTGCATATTATGGACAAGAAAATGTAGTAAAGAGATATTCTTCAGAACAGCGTGATATCCCCATGAGAAAAATTGATTACTCAAAGGTTGGAAATATTTCCCTTAAATTATTTGAATAAAAATTCTAATGAACAGTTCTCGTAATAAAGTGCAAGGAAACAACCCTAATCTCAAGAGCAGCCTTGTTAAGCAATATCTGTCGTTTAAAAAAGTTCAAGCATTTGACAGGTCATCACGATAATATGACCTCGACCCCATTGAATATCTGAGAGGTTCTTTTGTGTTGCTGCAAAGATAAAAAGGCTTCAAATTTGGATGAAAAGTTTTCAGATGCTTCAGGAAGAATGGACTCTGTCAGAAACTTTGACAAAATTACCCATTTTTATGCCTAGCAGATATCAATCTGTGTTCAAAATTAATGGTTATCCCACCAAATACTATACAGGCCTTGGTATTTGCTGACAATAGTAAATCTTGATTAGATTATCTCTAACCACTTGGCTTGACTATGTTCCATCAATCATGTTCCTGAAAAATGTGATAATAGATCTCCTGGGACATGAATACCCTCTGGAGTCTTATTATATACAGATACAGTCTGTCTATTATAAAAAGGCAGATGACCTTTTTTGAACTGTGACACTTTTTGTTTAGTGTCTATTAGTAATTTTTTTATAAAGGGTTACTGTAGTCGTCCCTTAAAAAGGGCTGCACGACACGTGTTTGTGTCCAAATTGCCTTAAATTGTATGAATTCCGATTGCGGACTTTTACCTCTGACTAGTAAACGATTAGATGCATGCTGACAGGACATGACCATTTGGGTTGATACAGTGTGTCTGGATGCCTGTATAGGCTCATCAGTTGACACCAGTGCGAGACATTCCATGCGTGAACGCAAAGTACTGTAAACTGTAATACTCACAACTGTCTCAATGCTGCGATGACGACAACGACAACCGTTGAGCAATTAACGGACTTTGAAGGAGGTCAGGTTATTGGCCTCTCCGAGGCTGGATGGTCAACCAGACGGATTGCTGTCCATGTGTCGCTGGACGCACGGATGGTAGGCTGATGTTGGAGGCAATGGCGAGAGGAAGGCACGCATGCCAGGAGACCTGGCTCTGGGGTCCGGAGAAGCACGTCAGCTCGTACTGATAAGCGGATACTGCGAACAACGCTAGCAGACAGAACCATCAACCTGCGGCAACTGCGCGTCATCACTATTCCCGGTACTGCTCCAGTGTCAATAGCACACCAGTTATACGCCGCGACAATGTCTGCCAGTCGTCCATTGCTGCGTCTTCCTTTGACACCTGAGCACTGTACGATACGACTGCAATGGTGTTGTGAACGAGTGGGCTGGTGAATGGAATGGCGCCCGGTGGTCTTCAGTGATGAATCACGCTTTTGTTTGGACACCGACGACAGATGCAGACATGTGTGGCGCAGACCTTAAGAATGTGCCAATGAACAGTGCATCCGGTATGGCCAGCGTGGACCAACACCCGGGATCATGGTCTGGGTTGCCTTCGGCTACAATACCAGAATGCCTTTTGTCACCATCCAAAGCACCCTGACAGCAGCACGGTACATCACAGAGAATCTGCAGCCCGTATTACTGCCCTTTCTGCACGCCATACCCAGTGCAGTCTTTCAGTAGGATAACGCCAGACGGCACACGGCAAACATGAGCACGGCATGTCTGCATGATGTCAATTGCCTGCCATGGCCCGCGAGGTTCTCAGACCTACGGCCAATTGAGCATGTGTGGGAGATGGTGGTATGTCATTTACGATCACCCTGGAATCTCCATGAACTGACACAGCAGCTTCACCAGGCATGGGCAGATGTACCCCAAGATGATATTCGCCACCTGTATGATCACCTACACCTGCGGCTGGAACAATGCATTGCTGTTTTCCATTGGGACACCCTGTACAAACGAGTGCAAGTCTTGGCTCCATAATGTAATAAAGGTGTGTTCAGATGTATCTCTTGCTGTATACATACTTTTGGCTCATTCGGATAACTCCTTGGGTTGGGCAATTTCATTGCAGATCAGTGTATTTTAAGGTGTTTGAATGGGTATCTTAAGCCGTGTGCAGACTTGGTAGGTTTTAGTTTGTGGGAGTTGGATATTTTGTAGGCAGTGGCAATGTTGGCCTGCGACAGAGAAACCTGGTCATCAATTTGACAGGTGTCTGGGTATTGGATAGGCTGAAAGTTTTGATAACGGTTTTTGAGGAATTTAACCTCTGATTGAATTTACCTCTAGATGTTTAGCACGATGTTGGATTCATATGTTTTTGGCAGGGTGTTTTCTAATTGTTGTGGTTTAGAACTTGTTTTATAGAACATTAATTGGGAGTATATTGTTTAGTATCGTGCTAAGTTTCTCCTTTGTCATTAATCTGTCCCCATAACTGATCTTAGAATACTATGACAGAATGGATTGTAGACTGATATATGGTGTATTCTTGATTTATTTGCTTTATTTATTGATTATTTGTAAATAAAACTCCTAGCGCATATCACGAGTCCTATTTTTGTTTTAATTTAAATGGCATCCATCTTAGGAAGGGATGTTGCAACATTACGGAACGATAAATATCATAGTTCAAATTCAGCCAATCACATTAGGCAGTAGCCTCCAACTGCCAGCATCTGTTTTTTTACAAATAGTGATTTCATTCACAGTACTAATTATATATTGACGTTGGTATGAAGCTCAAGGACCAGATAAAGAGCAATATCGGTTTTAACAACAACTGGATATAATAACCAATTTTTCATGGTCCCTTGGAGATTGTTATAAACAATACCGACTGTATTTGTAAAATCAAAATGTTCTCCAGTCGGTGACATAACAATTGTTATAAAATGTCATTAAAATGTTCTTTGCTTTCATAACTGTCACTGCTTTTCAGCAAATTTTTAATCAAATTGGCAAAGGCTTTGGTCTGATAAGTAAGAACATTCAAGTCTAGGATCGAACCCACTGCCGGAAAAAATAAAATATTAGCGAAAAAACGAACATAAGAAACAATAAAGTAATTAAGTGTAAGAGATATGGAGACAGCTAAGAGAGAAAAAAGATTTCAAATTAAAAATTAAATTCAAGAATTGCATGATGATCAATATTGCTTCCAAAGATATACATGATCTTGGAGTAGCAATATGGTAGAATTTATTTTGGCGATGTGTTTCGATCTAACCATCATAATCATAGCCAAAACGAATCTATGATTGTGGTTAGACCGAAATCCGTAGTCGAAAACGAATTTTACCATATTTCTACTTCTTTTATGTGTAAAAAAAAAAATATATATTTTCAGTCAATATTGTCTGTACACGATGCAACATTAATGACCACTTCACTTCGCCGGCCAGATGGCCGAGAGGGCTAGGACGTAGGCTTTCTAGTTCTCGAATCCATCTGGTTGTGGGCTCATATCCCGCCATGGGCATGGATGTTTGTGTTTGTCCCGGGCTGCGTATAGATATAACTTGTGTGAAAGGCACAAAATGATCTTAGTAGTCGACGCCAAACATTCTAAAACACCACCACTTCACTTCAGGAGGCGATTCCTGACCAAAAAAGGAACAAAAAATTTCATGTGGTTCCTGACCAGTAACTGTGTCAACATTATAAAGCTGTTCAAAGCATCAGGGAGTGGCTCCATATACACAGCAATTTTGAGATGCCCCCATAAGTAAAAGTCAAGGGATTTTAAGTTCAATGAGCAAGCGGACCATGCAACAGAACCTCATCATCCTGTTGTTCATTCGGAGAAGAATCCATGGTGCTGTCTGTCGGGGTACTTTTCTTGATATAAGGTTTGTACAAATGAAAACGAAAATTATTTATTTTATCCGAAGTGTATACAAGGAATATAAAAATACTCCCCAAACCCGTTAAGACATTTATCCCACTGTGTAACACGGCGTGTAATTCCTTTATGAAAGAAGTCTTTCGGTTGCGTGTGGAACCATTCCAAAACCTCTTCCTTCACTTCATCGTCCGACTGAAACCTGCAGCCTTTGAGATGTTTCTTGAGTTCCAACAAACACGTGAAAGTCACATGGGGATAAGTCAGGGCTGTAAGGTGGATGCTTCATTGCTTCCCAGTTGAACTTTTTGATGAGGTCTACCGTTGCTTTCGAGGTGTGAGGATGCACATTGTGGAGAAGAAGCACTCCTTCTGTAAGAAGTCCAGGACGCTTGCATTTGATGGCCGCGCACAGTGCATTCAATGTTTCCCCGTATCGTGCTACGCTAACTGTGGTGCCTTTTTCAAGAATGTCCAGTAAAATCGGGCCTTTGCGATCAAAAAACACGGTCAACATCACCTTCCCCATGCTGTTTGCGATTGCTTTTGATTTTTTCGCAATTTGACTTTGGTTTGTGCACGATTGCTTGTTTGGACGAAGCGTTCGCTCGCAGAGCTTCGAAGCACGTGCTATCGTTCTTTCTCACGTGATGCAACACTTGCAACCTATTATTCAATTTGCACGTGGGGTGTCGCAGTTGTTGAAAACAAAAACTTACGATCCTACACGTCGTCTATTTTTTTTCCCCACACAAATTTTTGTTTTCATTTGTACGACCCTTATACATTCGTGCGGTCTGTCAATCATTTCCAAGTGCTTCTTGGTATGTGATACGAATACGGACTATTGCAACTCCTCTGCATGACAATCACTCAAAAGTAACTCTGCAACAGAAAAAAACACACAATCAATAGTTATGGGGGCATGAAATCCTGTATACAATTATTGTCATTTCCATGGAAACTATGCATTTTTGGAAATGTCTTGATATGAACTTATTTGTTCCTTTTCTTGAGGAATTACCCCCTGAAGTTTGTCCCCTATTCACCCTGTATAAAAGAATATGAGGCTTTTCCAAGGTAATCTAGAATAACAGGTAGGTCCAGTTTGTCAGAAGTGCTTAACGCACATGCGTATTGTGACGTCACTGGATGACTTATGGCTTTACTTCCGGCGTGTGCGGTAGCCATTATTCTGGTCACAAAAGAAAACGTTTTCACGTAAAAAAACAAAACTCTTACGTTGATTTCTGAAGAAACGTTTATTTGTAAACTTACTATTTTATAAATTAAAATTTCCTAATGCCTGCATAAATAAAGTTATTAAGAAATAATATCGAAATTATCATCTGTCTCTTAACTGCCAACGGTTCCGACGAATCTTAACGAGAAATGATAACTAGGCCTAATGATAATGAGAAATACGTTATCGTCCTTGTCTCTGTGTTCGCATTGCGCGATGAGTGAACATGAGACCAAGGTAAATGACACCCACTCCCCTTCTAACGAACTGATATATAACCCTTTTTCTATTTAGTCTCAGTAAATTTCACTTACCTTGGTCGCATGATCAGTTATCGCGCGATGTGCTCATAGTTAACATCAACCCTGTGTTCACATTAAAAGATAATACCTAAGTACATCTTACAATAATTATAAATTACCTAAGTCCCTTCATATAATGGCATTATTATTATTTAATTAAAATATATAGTATAAAGGAAATGAACGAGTCGTCAAGTGTGGCTATCGCACGACTGCTTTCATTGCCGCCATGTTTTAGTTTCTGTTGAGGTTTCGATTTAGCGGGTGTAGGTTTCGATGTCATCTAGTGACGTTAAAATACGCTTGCGCAGTAAGGCAATTTTTACTACTTCCGGCAAACTGACCCCCACCTTGTTCTAGATCACCTTGAGGCTTTTCTAAGTTTGGGAATACCTACATGTAACAAAATTCTTTTTAGTTTAATCGAAGATAAAATTGCGTTTTCAGTAATCTTTTAATTATTTCTTTAGGGAATGTGCTGCACCTTATGTTGGAGTTCATTGCCCCATTTGTCTATTACCAGCATTTGTAAAAGAGGCCTGTATAGACAGCCGGTTGAAATCCATTGTAGAACATTACAAAAACATAAAGGGAATAATTAGTAACATGGGAAAGAAGAACGTAGAGAAGATGTCAGCAAATAATAGCGAAAAGGTACCCAGTCAGACTGAAGTAAAAATTAATCCTAATAAGTTGTCATCCTCAAAGAAAATTAAATTTGTGGAAGGTAAGTATAATTAAACAGGGTTATTCATAATTCCTTTGGGGATTGTGAAAAACTGACATATACAGCGAAAAAACACTCGTATCAACAGCTACACAATCTCTCCAAATTTGTGGTGGACCCTACAGATGCTCGATATGTGCACTCTTGGTGACATGGCAGATGTCAATCCTGTATATTACACTTGTGCTCAAAATTAACAGGACAAACATATTTTCTTGGATTTCTCTAAAACTACTGGACCGATTCCATTGAAATTTGGTAGGGTAATAGAATAAGCTATCACAATTTGGTAGGGTAATGGAATAAGCTATCACGAATAACTATTGAACATAACTTTCAAACCATGCTCATGAAACTATGGAATGTCAAAAACAAGATTGCATTAAGGGTCTTTTTAGGAGACTAATAGGGTGTATGGTCACCTCTAACAGCATTACCTCTCACAGTGATTCCTCATGCTGTTTATGAGACTGTTAATGAGGTGTTGGGGCAAGGAACCCCACTCCTCCACCAGGGCAGTTCGTAGCTCCTGGAGGGTTCTGGGAGAAACCTGGCGAGCTGCAATTCTCCTGCCCAGTGCATCCCAAACATGCTCTATCGGGTTCAGGTCTGGAGATCTTGCTGGCCATTCCATCCTTTGAATATCCTCCTCTTCAAGGTATTCGTTGACCAGCCTTGCCATATGTGGACGAGCATTGTCGTCCATAAAAATGAAATGGGGACCAAAGGCACCCCTCAAGAGCCTTACATAAGGTGCTAAGATGTTGTCCCTGTACCTCTGAGCAGTCAGAGAGCCTCTCTCAAAAACGTGGAGGTGTGTGCATCCGTCCAACATGATGCCCCTCCAGACAATGACACCAGCACCACCATAGCGGTCAACATCCGTGATGTTAGATGGATTGTAGCGTACTCCTGGTTCCCTCCAGATGAAAACTCGCCGGGAATCCGCGCTTAGACTGAATCTTGACTCATCACTGAATAAAACAAAGGCCCATTGTGCTTGGGTCCAGGGCTGGTGTTGTGTGCGCCAAGTCAGCTGGGTTCTCCTGTGTCCTGGAGTAAGTGGGATGCAGACCACTGGTCACCTGGCATACAGCCCTCTCTCACGAAGCCTCCGGTAAACAGTATGCCTTGAAACAGAGGTTCCAGTAGCAGACGAGAGCTTGTTTGCGAGCTGAGTGGCCGTCATCTCCCTATGGCACCTGGCTGTTAGAGCAAGATACCTGTCTTCTTGTCTTGAGGTAGCCCTAGGGCGACCTTGCCCTGGTCGTCTGCATATCGTCCCTGTCTCTTAGAACTGTCTCGAAACATGAAAAAATCTCGCAACTTCTGCTTGGGTCTGTGCAGCCTCCAATCATCTCACTGCTCTCCATCTTTCAAAATCTTCTAACCTTTGGTGATGTTCCACCTTTCCGTAAAATGGCTAGAATGTCCAAAACTTACACGCAGCAGCCTTTTAAAGCGATGTCACAAAGACGGTTATTTCGAAGTAGCTTAATTATCATATGCAAAGAAGGACTTGAATGATTATTATTGGTTAGTAGTAATCCGCATTGTTTACTTGCTTCAACCCCCAAATTTCAATGAAATCGGTCAAGTAGTTTTAGAGAGATCCACGAAAATGTGTTTGTCCTGGTAATTTTGAGCACCAGTGTAGTTTCTGACACACACGTCCCAATATGCTACTCTCACTACCAACAAATGCATGCATTTCTGCTACAAAACGATGGTACGGACTCTTTGAAGCTTTTGAACCGCACTTGAACGTTTGTCTGCTGGTGCTTCAATGTGATATACAGGGTGGTTACAAAATAACGTGAGGTATCCAGAGCGCTCTAGCGAGTAAAGTAATGGACTAAACATAACCAAAGTTTATGGGATTTCGATTTCTAAAAAAATAAAAATTAGTACCAAAAATCACCACCAATAAAATTTTGGCGCTTTTTACCCAATAAAATGGATTGATTTGCTTAAACGCGTTCCGTGTAGCGATCATGAGTATATAAGAAAAGGCTGGGAGAATTTTCATCGTTCTGAGGCCAACTGCCTTTCGATGGCTCTTACCTTACGGGACCGTGCTTTGTTAGTCGAGCTGTATTATCGGCGGAACGAAAATGCCAATGCTGCCCTTCGTGAATTTCAGCAGTTAAAGAAGTTGTGAAAAGGACAGATGAACATAAACTTACGAAACATGATTAGTGATTTGAAACTACAGGAACTCTAGCACAGTAACCAGGCCGGGGATGCAAAGCAGTTAGTCAGCATCAAGTTGAAGTTGCAACTGCTGTTGTTGAACAGGAGATGGCGAATGTGCAGGGTACCAGCAGTGCTCGGGCAATATCCCGGCACATGTGGAACCCATACTCAATGGTTTGGAAGATTCTCCATCAGATGATGAAGTTTTACCTGTATAAAATCTCTTCTGTTCAAGAATTGCTCCCTGACGATGCGGCAACGCAATTGGATTTTTCGTTGAGATTCTTAGCACGCATGAATTTGATGGTACAGATATTATGGAGTGATGAAGCACACTTTCATTTGAAGGATAGTATTAACACAAACAACTGCTGCATTTGGGCTTCGAATAATTTGCACACTTGTGTGCCGGAGCCTCTCCACTCGCCAGAAGTTAGAGTATGGTGTGGCTTTACAGCATCTTATATCATCGTCCTTACTTTTACGAGGAAAGTCGTGCAAGTGGACCAGTGATCTGTACCATTACCGCTGACAGGTATGCCGGTATGCTACAGAATTTCGCGGTTCCACAACTGGAGCAACGAGGATGTCTCGATTCGACCGCATTCCTGCAGGATGGTGTACCACCCAACATTGGACATAAGGTACAGCGTGTGTTGCGGCAACATTTTTCTGACAGCAAAGTCATTAGTCGTGGATTTCCTACAGTATGGCAGCCAAGTCGCCCGATCTCAATCCTTGTGACTTTTCGTTGTGGGGATTTCTTAAAGGTATTGTGTATCAAGGACATATCCCCGATATCGCAACATTAAAAGATCGAATAACATTACAGGTGCGACAAATTAATTCTGATATGTTGCAAGGTGCCGTGGACAATGTCATGCATCGTATGAAGTTCTTGGAACATGACGATGGTGGTCATATTGAACTTCGTTTGTAAGTTACAATCATTTGTTGTTAATAAAATAGATGTGTGTTGTGTTGTTTGGCATTTAATCATTCAGTATTCACATTAATATGCTTTTGCAGCACCAAAATTTTACTGGTGGCGACTTTTAGTACTAATTTTTATTATTTTAGAAATCGAAATTCTGTGGTCCACTATGTATGCCCATCAAATTTGGTTATGTTTCGTCCAATACTTCACTCGCTAAAGGGCTCTGGATATTTTATAAGCACCCTGTATTTCACTTGAATTCCACGATGCAAAACTGCTTATCACCAGTGAATGGTGCCGTATTCGTTGCTTACCGTTTCACTTGCCGTCTAGTGGAACCTGTTGTAGACACAAACTGTGTATTTGTTGATATGAGTGTTTTTGCTGTATCTGACGAAGTTTTTGCAGAATCCATTGATAAAACCCCAGTGGGAAACTATGAATAACCCTTTGCTTTCTCAAATGTTAAAATAACATTATTAATGAGGTGAAAGTTCTGTGGTGCAACAAACGTTTTAATACATTAGATAACCTTTTCAGTTATAAAACCATCTTCAGTCGAATTAGTGGATGTTGTGTTGTCGTAATTTATATGGGGGGGGAGGGGAGGTCATTTTTCCTTAAATGATTTTAGCTATTGCATTGAAGGAGGGAGGTTAAAAAGCAGGTACAGACTTGGGTCCCTCTCTCGCAATGATTGGTGGAGGATAATCCAATCCAGCGATAGGAGGATTACAGCGAAGTAAACGAATGATGACATACTGGTAGAATTTTCAAAAGATTAAACATGAGAAATACAATAGTTGTTTGCGAAAGGTATTTGATAAAACTGAAAAAAATAAATAAATAAATAAATAAATAAAAAGTGATGCTAAGTTTTTCTCCATTGTTTCTTCGTCCAATCCTTTTTAATTCCTTTGATTAGTGGTGCTGTGTTATTGTTGGTTTGGCTCTCTACTTTATTTGTTGTTGGTCAGTTGTATTTCAAGGCTTTCCAGTATTTCGATTTTTCTTGGATCCTTGCATTTTTCTATTACAGGGCGATTCGAAAGTTTCCAAACTCCAAGCTTAAAACTTATTTGCTGCAAAACCATAGAAAGGTATCCGAGTATTGCTGCTTGTGGTATTTGTGTGTGACCTTAGGAATATGCTGCGCAACGTGAGAGCACCACGTGACACGACGAGTGACGTTCAGTCAGTAATGATTCTAGAAGTTATTTTGTGGAAAAATCGTACCAATGTTGCATTCAGCGCTTTCAAAGGAGGTTTCCTGATGCTCCTCCTGTACCGTACCAGAGAAAACAACTACGCATGATCTTGTATACCAGTTTCACGAGACAGGCAGTGTTCATGATGACCCTAAGAGTGCCGGATTGGTCATGGTGATGACCACGTTTCTGAAGGAAATTCAAGCTTCCCTGCAGTGCTCTCTGCAGAAGTCACTTTGGCAGCTGTCTCAAGAGTTAGGGGGTCTTGTATTCAGCCTGCTAGAGGGCTAGTAAATGTGTATCCAGCCTGCAGAATTCATGTAATGCAACAGCTTCGTTCTTTGGATTCAGAAAAACGCATTGCTTACTGCTAATCTTTTAAGATCTTAAGCACAAGAGTTTTACTGCATGACGTTGGACTCTGTTTTTGCGTGAGAACATGGCTGGCATAACGTTACTGCTGGCCTGTGCAAGCGTCGTGTCACTTGCAGTGCATTCCAAAGGTCACACAAAACTGCCCCAAGCAGTAAATAAGTTCTACACTTGGAATTCGGGGACTTTCGAATCACCCTGTACCTCGTACTTCATCGATCTGTCCAAAGTGGTGCTTGTTTGCTATGTAGGTGACATAGTTGGATTTGTACAGGTGTAGACTAATTGTGGCTGTATGCTCTTTATAGCGTTTTTTGAATGAACATTTCGTTCTGCCTAAATAGTAGTTGTCACGTGATTGGCATTTTAATTTGTAGATTCTGGTGTTGTCGAATTCGTCTTTATCTGGTCTTCGATGTTTCTTTTTTAAGGCTTTGCCTGCTGTCGTCTTAGTCCTGGAGGCAATTTTGGCCCTTTCTTCTTTAGGATTTTGGTTGAATTTGTTCCTTCTTTTTCTTTTTTTAAAAAGGTTATTGCGCTTCTTTTTACTTAACGTTTTGATTATGTTCTCAGTTTCCCTTTTGGTCAATCCGTTACGATTGGATGCTTCCATGTTCTTTGCCTCTTCTATTTAGTGGTAGGCTTAGGGCTCTATGGACTTTAGTATAGATGGTAGCAAATTTGTGCTGTTTTGGATGGTTCAATTTTTATGTAGGATATTATTGATGACTGTTGAAAATGGAAAATTATGGAATATTAATTTGTTGTTGGGTTACCTGATGATACCATATCCAGGTAATCAAGTTTGTTGTCAGTTTCAGTCTCCATACACAAGGTCCGCAAGTTTGACTGAAGATGGTTTTATAACTGAAAAGTATATCTAATGTATAAGGGTTGTAAAATACTCTCCAAATGCGTTAAGGCATTTATCCCACTGTGTAACAAGGCATGTAATTCGTTTATGGAAGAAGTCTTTCGGTTGCGTGTGGAACCATTCCAAAACCTCTTCCATCACTACATCGTCCGATTGAAACCTGCGGCGTTCAGATGTTTCTTGAGATCCCCAAACACGTGAAAGTCACATGGGGATAAGTCAGGGCTGTAAGGTGGATGCTGCATTGCTTCCCAGTTGAATTTTTTGATGAGGTCTACCGTTGCTTTCGAGGTGTGAGAACGTGCATTGTCGTGGAGAAAAAGCACTCCTTCTGTAAGAAGTTCAGGACGCTTGCTTTTGATGGTGCTTTCAATGTTTCGCCATATCGTGCTGCATTAACTGTGGTGCCTTTTTCAAGAAAGTCTGGTAAAATCGGGCCTTTGTGATCAAAAACCACGGTCAACATCACCTTCCCTGTGCTGTTTGCGATTGCTTTTGATTTTTTTGGGGGTGGTGACCCGTAATGCTTCCACGGACGACGTTGACGTTTGCTTTTGGGCTGGAAATGAAAGCACCAACTTTCATCCCCTGTAACGATTCTGTCGAGAAAACTCTCTCCTTCTTGTTCATAGCTAGACAAATGTTGCTGGGACATGGCCATTCGAACTCCAAGTTGTTCTGATGTCAAATGATGCGGGACCCATTGTGCACAGATTTTTCTGTAGTGCAGATGGTTTCTGAAAATGGAGTGAACAGTTCTACGACATCGATTGTCACTCTTCTGTTTTCCTTTAACATCAATTTTGGCTTTGGAATCATCCGTGATGGCACGGTTTGCTTGTCCAGGTCGTTGATCATCTTGCAATGATGGCTGTCCCTCCGAAAACCTCTTGTTCCATGCGCAAACACGAGTGAAGGTTAGGCAGTCATTTCCATAAACGTTCTGCATACGACGATGAATTTCAGAAATTGAAACTCCGTCACATATCAAAAAA
>JAHWFO010016894.1:231040-250351 GCA_023313115.1 Rhysida immarginata
ACACACACACACACACACACACACACACACACACACACACACACACAGCAGTTATTTCTCAAAGAACTCTCCTTGCTTCTCTACGCATTTTTTCCAGCGTTCTGGGAGCATCTGGATACCAGTTCTGTAGAAATGTTTCAGGCTGATGTCGAAACCATGTTAGGACAGCGTTTTTCACTTCCTCATTGGAGCTGAACCTCTGCCCTCCCAAGAACTCTTTTAATGGCCCAAAAAGGTGATAGTTACAAGGGGGGAGATCGGGGCTGCATTTGAGTTCCGTCAGTTTGGCTGTGTATGGTCTGGTATTTTCCTGCAGAAAACAAACACCACTGGTAAGAAGTCCTGGTCGGTTTTTCCTTAGTGCCGGCTTCAGGGATGTCCTCAAAATGTTCACATTAGTAGGGTGCATTTAAGGATTGATGTTCTTCCAGAAAATTGACATGAATGATACCCTTAATGTACGGTTTTGTTGCTGACAGTATCATCTTGGAAATTCTTGGGTCGTGGTGAGTCAGTGTGTTGCCACTCCATGCTCGCACACTTGTTTTCAGGAGTATGGTGATGAATGCATGTCTCGCCGGTGCTCACAACACGCCTTAGGAAGCTGTCACCTTCCCTGTCCTATTGCTGCAGCAGCAGCATGGAACACATTTCTATCTGGGTAGTTTTGTGATCCTCAGAGAGTTGGTTAAGGACCCATCTGGCACAGATCTTGTTGAATTTCAGTTTAGTATGGATGATGGTCTCCACACTGCCAATGCTGATGTTCAGTATTGAAGCAAATTCTCGGACATGAATCTGCCTGTTGTCCCTTATCAGTTCATTTGTTATCAGTTGCTGGCCTTGCCTTATGAAGCTCATTAGCGGTGGATTCATGCCCTCCTTCAAGCTTTCGGCACCAAGCAAAGACGGATGATCGAGACAAACTTGACTCAGTGATCTGTCTTTGAAGTCTCTGATGAATTTCAGATGTTTTCACACCTTCATTGTGGAGAAACTTGAAGATTATTTGTTGTTCCACTTTGGTCGACAATCACTGTCCACCATTTTGTTCAAACAAAGAATCAGTTGAGTGGTGCTGCATTTGCATAATGGGCAGTCGTTGCCATCCCAACAATTAAAGTTTAGATTCTTACAACAATGAAATTTACAGAAAATAAAGTCCTGGTTAAATTTGAATGCCCCTCGTAGCTTAAAGTTTAAGTTTAAAATTTTTTGTCTATTCCAATGACTTTGGCTTCATTAAAAAATAAACGTTTATTTCACAGGGTGATTTTGAAGCTGCACAGAATTTATTACTGAATGGTGCTGATCCAAATATAAAAGACAATGCTGGCTGGACTCCCTTGGTAATGTATTATATGTATGTTTAAAAACTAGAAATCATGCAACTTCTGCAAAACTAGAACTAAACTGTTTGAACTGCGATATTATCCCGAATGATTAACACTCCTGTCTAATGGCTGGTTGCAATAGTGTCAGTTAAAATGGGTCTAACCTTCAGTTAGTTAATGATTAGTTAAGTCCTTTAACTGGGAAAGGTCACACCAACCCTAGTTAAGTCTCAGTTAGCTAACTGGATGGAATATGAGCAACGAGGACTGTGATTGGTTCGTTTTGCTCCAATTAAGCTTCCGGTCAACATTGCTGATAGTTTTCAATTAGCTTTTTGATAAGTAGATTATCCAAACACCGTATCGATTTAGGAGTTTGATAATTAGCTCATCAAGTTGGTTGTTTGATGATTAGGTTATTCAAAGAGCTTGCCAAATACGAGGCTTCTCTGTAGAGTAAGTACAGTTTCTTTCTACTGCCATCACAGCGCTATTGTTGCCATTATGAGTAAACACACATGTCTCTCTGGTTCATTATCTTTGCACTGACGCCATTACACCCGGATTGTGTTGTGTATACATTTGTTAGTGATCATTGAAAATGTTTAAGATAATTTCTGAGCCTGCGGACTGTGAAGTGCATTCTGTAATACAATTTTTGAACGTAAAGAATGTTAAGCCAGCTGAAATTCATCGTCAAGTTGTAGAGATTTATGGGGAAAATGTAATGACTGATGGAATGGTGAGAAAGTGGGTTAGAGAGTTCAATGATGGACGAACCAGTGTTCATGACGAAGCACGGAGTGGGTGGCCTTCTGTTGTCAATGATGATTTGGTTGAAAAAGTGAATGAGAAAATTTGTGAAAACAGACAGTTCACAATAAGAATGCTTTGTAATGGGTTTCCACAAAGTTCAAAAACTGTTTTGCATGAGATTGTCACAAATCGTTTAAATTATCTCTGGTGACATCTTTTTATAAAGAGGGCATAGAAAAGTTGGTTTCCCGCTACGACAAATGTCTGAACAACGGTGGCAATTACAGTATGTAGAAAAATAGTTTAAGAAATGTTCTTTCATGTAAAAATAAGCCCTAATCTCGCTTGGCGCAATGCAAAAAATTGTAAACTGGACTTTAACGAGTAGTTAGTTTTAACTAACGTTGTTGCAACCGGCCATAATGTTATCAGTAACTTCTTCGCACAATTATTGCCTGAACTTTTCAGATGATTACTGGACACTGAAACCTCTCTAGAACTAGTTGCATGTATGAGTAGACGTGCCATGCTTCCCACCAGAACATTACGTACACTAAACGTACCTCTCATTCTCTTCTGCAGGGGATTTCTGGGAACTTTTTAGTTAAATGAATTAACGGATATAAAACCTTACAATTCATTTTAATATTTTCTTCTAGTTTTCATATTATATATGGTCATATTCAGTTTATAAAAAATCTAGTCCAAATTTAGGAATGTGTTCACTCTATTTTGGAAATAAGGTTAATTTTTGAGTGTATACACAGCAGGTGTTTAGGATGTTTGAGGACCCGATGCATATTGTAGAACAAAACATCATATGTGCCAAAAACATATTTTATTCATACAAAATTAGATATACAGATGTAGGAAGGGTTGGAGAACGGGTTTATTCGATGTAACCACCTTTAGCTGCAATGACAGCTTCAATGTGAGACTGAAAGCATTGACATGCCCAAATTAAAAGGTCCTTATGGATGTTGGCCATTTTCCAACCAATGGTGGCCGTGACGGAACCAGTGGTGTTGTGGGAATGTCGATTAGCTTCCCATTCAACAATGATCCACATGTAATAGTCCAGGGGATTGAGGTCTGTCGAGTTAGATGGCCACAAATTCGGTGTTATGCGATCGTGTAGATGAGTTGCCATTCATTCTTGATGTCACAAGTCACAAAGCATGCCATGTTATTCCAGATGTTTGACCTTATTTAATAACTGCTTTGCTCGAAGCGGTCGTTATTCTTGTGTTTTTGCCGAAATGACTGCATTGTCCTCAGAACACACGACTTATAATGAACGTCCTCATTCACGACAGCGCAGATTGTGCTCTCGGAAACCCGGAGATTTCAGGTGATGGCTCGGATGGACATTCCTGGGTTTCATCGTTCATGTTTTGCACCTGTTGTACAAATTATGTTCTCATAGAGTTTGAACATTGAACGTGGTTTTGCACTTAGCTATAGGCAAGACGAGTCTGCCTGAGGCTTCAAACTCTATCCGAACTTTGTTCACAAACAATCTGGCGACTTTCAATTTCAACATCGCTGTGCTGTGCTGTGCGTGTAGCGCAAAGATCACAGCATGTCTTTTCATTTTTTGCGTTAGCTGATAGTCTGCCGTTGATGCTCTGTAAAGATGAAAGTAGAGATATTAGTGTACACATAACTGAAGGCGCTCAATCACATGTCCTCAGATACCCTATGCACCCTGTATACAGCAAGTTTTGAGAGTACAATTTAAAGAAATATGATCTTCATCTTAACCTTATTGTTTGTGATTGTTTTTCTTAGCATGAAGCTTGCAATCATGGCTATCGTAATTTGGTTGTTCTGTTATTGGATAACAACGCCTTTATTAATATGCCAGGCATGGACAACGAAACACCTCTCCATGATGCTGTACTGAATAATCATGTCGAAGTAGTTCGTACTTTGCTGTCGAGAGGAGCAGATCCACATATGCGGTGAGAAAAATATCATAATGAGTTTCTTTATGTAAGCATAGGGTAAATATAGTTGATCCACACTATTAAGACCAGCTGGTAACTACACCACCGATTCAAAATATTAGAATACTAACAGAAGACAACATTCTGATGCACATGCTGGCCCAATGATAACTCGTTTCATTAAGATTAAAAATGTGCAGTGAAGGAGGTGTCTTGCTGTTGGCCTAACTAAAGTAAGATTCAAAACTAGTTCATTTAAATGAGGTTAAAAAAAGAAATTAACGATTCAGGACATAATTTTATTGGTTCAAAATATTAGAGTATCGGCGTGGAAGGGTAGTTGAATGATGCGTTGGTTAGGTGAAAATGTGTAAGCATAACATCTGTCATTGAAAACGGCTTGGAAGCTATTTGTCTTGCTGTGATGGGTCGTAAAAGTGACATTTCAGCAACAACGAAAACCCTCATCATAGCCCTACACATCAAAATGGTAAAACGCAGAAGGAAATCGCCAAGCTAAATGTTCACAGAACATAGTATCAAGAACTACTCAGCAACACAAATGTGGTGACAGCTTCGTGACAAGACGACACAACTGCGGAAGAAAACTAGCAGCAACTCTGCGAGAAGAAAGGTGCCTGAAGAACATCATAAAAAAAAAAGTTTCAAAAGCGTTCACCAGGTCAACAATGTTGATGAACTACATGTATCCAGGTCAAGAATGTTGCAGGGAATTCATCAACTGAAGTTTGCATCAAGAGTTCCAAAAATGAAGTCTGCGCTGATGCGCAAGCAAAGGAGCGCTTGTGTGAAGTGGTGCGGAGAGCATCTTCTCTGGAGTGATGATGAATGGAACAACATACTGTTCAGCGATGAATCTGTGTTCTACATATGCCATAATGACCAAGATTTCAGTGTGTGGAGAACGGCGACAAAAGCATTCAACAGAGAGTGTCTTAAATGTTTTGTAATTTGCACCATCTATCATGGTATGGGAGTGTATGGCTGCTGAAGGAGTAGGACAATTATGCATTCTGAAGACCTGTGTAACGTCTGAAGTTTATCAAGAAATATTGGAGAATTACATGCTCGACTCTGCAGAAGACCTGTGTGGTGAGGATTTTGCATTCCAACAGGATGATGCGTTCTGCCACACCTCTAAAGCAACAACGGTGTGACTGCAATCTCGAAACATTACGGTGATTCCTTGGCTTGCCAATCCTCCCGACCTCAACCCAATAGAGAACTTATGGGGTGTAATGAAAAAGCAGCCAAGTCCCATCACCCAGAAATGAAGCTTGTTGGCAATATGAGAAACATTACAGGGCGTGACCAAAGCATGAGGGGATGCTACCAAATATTGAACATTTCAAAAATTCCGGTTCTACTTCTTTTTGCCACTAGTCCCTTTCGCTTAGGGTCTTTAGCATTCGTTTTTCTCTTATAACAAGTAGTTTCAATTTCAGATTCTACCTGTTAGTTCTGTATTCATTTTCCATGGAATCGGGCTTAATATTTTCTCTAGTAATCCTGTGTTTATTAAAAAGTGTGTTAAGGTGTTTATTATTCTTTTTTGTTCATATACATCATTAGTTTTTAGTGCTAATATCTCCTGCATTTCAATTTCAGTTAACGTTTCACTTTTTTTCTTCTTCTTTTTTATCTCCTCCATCATTATATTTCTGTGTTCTCTTAATAGATGGCAGTTTAGTAACAAGTGCTCCACTGTTTGTGCCTCACCGCACGAGCACTTGTCATCATTCGAAATTTTTAATTTGTATAGTAATTATTTAAATGGGACGTGGCCTGATCGTAATCTAAACAGTGTCGTTTGGTCTATCTTTGTAATTTTGAGTATCTTTCTTTTGAACGGAATTTCTTGCATTATATTTTTATAACGATTTCCGGTTGGCAGCAATGAATGTTTCTTTATTAGTTTGTTCACATATGCTAATATTTTGAACCAATAAAATTACGTATTTTAATTTTCTGAATCGTCAGTTTATTATTTTTTTTTTTTACCTTATTTAAATGAACTAGTTTTGAATATTACTTTTGTTACACCTCCTTCACTGTACAATTTTAATTTTAATGAAATGAGCTATATTGGGCCAGCATGTGCATCAGAATGTTGTCTTCTGTAAGTACAGTTGACTCGCGATAATCCGACAGTTATGGGACCGAGGGAGTGTCAGATTACCAAAGGTTGATTTTAGAACTTGAGTATGTGCGTGTCTGTGTCTGCAGCAGTGACTTCATCCGACGCGGCGTTGGATTACTGAGCATGGTGTCGGACTGTCAAATGTCGGATTATTGCGAGTCAACTGTATTGTAATATTTTGAATAGAAGGTGTAAATAACTGCTGACAGCAGCTAGGCTCTTGGGAGAGGGTCATTAAGATGCCGGAAGGTGTTTACTGGTATCTGAAGTTATGCAGACTTCAATGCGTCTGACAGCTGCTGAAGGGTATGTGTTGGAGGATCCATTGAGCTAATTCTGGCTGTATCATCATTCGCATTGTGCCTGATTTGCAGTGATGAAAGTCCCTTTCAGGGATATCTGTGGACCCAGGCAATGGCAGGAAAACGTATCCAAAGTATAAACTGCCATCAACAATTTGCGTTCTTCCAACTATGGTTGTAAGGTGATTCTTTTCAAAGATTTTTCTGCCGTATTATGTGTGAATTTCTAACCTAACTTAATGATTAATTAACACTATTTAATAACAATAAAAATTTGTTCACTATATTAATAAAGTTCAAAAAGTTCCATTCTAACACTTCACTGTTCAAATCTATCAATCCAAAAGTTAACTTTTTTCTCTTGTTAAAGTAGTTTCACTTTCTTTTTATTTATTATTTTTTAATAAAGTAACGTGCATGGATTGACTCCGTTGGATTACGCAAAAACACAAGAAATGAAGGATGCTCTTGGAACACCTGTATTACCTTCTCCAAAACCAGTTAACAACATAGTGAGTACCGTCTATCGCAAAATTCAATTGCTTCATAAATAGAAATTATGTTTTAAAGCACTCTCATTCTCTTCCTTTGTTTTTACATGCCAATTTATCTGTATGTGTATTGTGATTAATTAAAGTTCTTCGATTTTACTGGAAATGGTAGAAGTTCACTAACAAGGGAATCATCTGACCCGTATCTCACAGTTTCACAGCAAATTGACATAAAGGCTGTTTCTAAATTATCTCCCGTATTATACGTGTTTATTACTCAAAAACTATTACAGATTTTAACGTGATTTTTTTTTTTATTCACAAAGAAAAACTCAAAAAGTTTCTTAGCATGCCGTAATAAATTTCAATGTGCCCCCCATTTATGGCGTGAAGAACGTCAAAGCAAAACTCGATTTCCTCCCACGTTCGGGCTAGCATATCAGGGGTGATTTCAGCGATTGTTTCAATTATTCTGTTCTTGAGAATTTCAATGTCATCAACGTTGGTCTTGTACACTCTGTCTTTCACATATCTCCAGAAGAAAAAAACCACAGGGTTCGTATCGGGTGAGCGAGGGGGGCTAGGGATTGGCCCATCCATTCCAACCCATCATCCTGGAAAGTTTGTATCGAGGCATTGCCTAACTTGCAGGCTCCAGTTAGGTGCTCCATTTTGTTGATAGACTATGTTGGGCTGCAGTTCTTCCTCCTATGGAATCAGGTAGTTCTCCAGCATATCTAGGTAGGTTGTAGCGGTAATGGTGTCTTCAGCAAAAAAGAAAGGTCCGATTACTCTTATCATGCATTGAATTGCACCAAACATAACTTTTTGGGCTATCGCGTATATGCTCCCTTAAAACGTGGAGGTTTTATGAGCCCCAAATGCGGCAGTTGTGTCGGTTTACTGCTCCGGAAGTATGGAATGTTGCCTCATCAGGAAACAAAATGTCCTCAAGGAAGATGGGATCATTGCCAGTTTTTTGGAGCATATCCTCAGCAAACTTCTTGCACTTCAGTCAGTCATCTGGATTTTGTAGGATGTAAGACAAAGGTGGTGCTTCACTATTTGATGTACGAATGTCATTGGAATATCCAGTTGACAAGCCGCTTGGTGAAGTGATTTACGGGGACTACGAACGAACGCCTCCCTGAAGGTCTACCAGCACCCTTTTTGTGGAGCAGGCTGCCTATGTTTAAAAATTTTTCCTGCCATAAGTGACTTATGATTTGGAGGATCCTTTTTAAACTGTGTTTTGAACATTCTCTGAACTGTAATCATTGACTTAAATTCTGCAAGCCATAACACGCATTGAGCTTTTTCTTGGACACTCGCTATTGTTTACTGCGTCTCATGAAAAATGGAACAACGCGCTAACAATGGTACCACGTGCCAACTGCATGTTTCATTATCAACTCACACGAGGCTAAGAAACTTTGTGTTTTAGCAGCTAAAATTGACACCTGAAACCATGAAAACTAATTTTTTAATAATAATCAAAAAATTGTGTTGACCAGTGTTATTGATATTCTTTTCAAATATAAATGTAGGGTGGTTATAAAATAACGTGAGGTATCCAGAGCCCTCTAGCGAGTAAAGTATTGGACGAAACGTAACTAAATTAGATGTGCGTACACAGTGGACCATGGGATTTCAATTTCTAAGAAAATAAAAATTAGTACCAAAAGTCACCACCAATAAAAGTTTGGCATTGCAAAAGTGTATTAGTGTGAATACCGAATGATTAATTGCCAAACGACATAGCATACGTCAATTTTATTAATAACAAGTGATTGTAACTTACAAATGAGGTTCAATATGACCACATCGTCATGTTCCAAGAACTTCATACGATGCACGACATTTTCCACAGCATCTTGCAACATATCAGAATTAATTTCTCACACCTGTAACGTTATTCGATCTTTCAACATTGCAATATCGGGGACATGTCATAAGGATTGAGATCGGGCAACCTTGGTAGCCATATCGTAGGAAATGCATGAATAATGACTGCTGTCAGAGAAATGTTGCCGCAACACATGGTATAGCTTACGTCCAATGCTGGGTGGTGCACCATCCTGCATGAATGTGGTCGGATCGAGACATCCACGTTGCTGCAGTTGTGGAACCACAAAGTTCTATACCATATCGGTATATATGTCAGCAGTAATGGTACAGATCACTAGTCCACTTGCATGATTTTCCTCGTAAAAGGAAGGACCGATGATAAAAGATGCTGTAAAGCCACACCACAATGTGACTTGGGCAAGTGGAGACGCTCCTGCACGTGAGCATGCGGATTATTCACAGCCCAAATGCAGCAACGATGTGTGTTAATACCATCATTCAAATGAAAGTGTGCTTTATCACTCCATAAAATTTGCCACGGCCGTGTACTATCAAGTTGCATGTGTGCTAAGAATCTCAATGAAAAATCCAACCGGTTGGCCGCATCGCCAAGGAGCAATTCTTGAACAGAAGAGATTTTATACAGGTAAAACTTCAACATCTGATGCAGGATCTTCCGCACCGTTGAGTATGGGATCTGCTTGTGCCAGGATACTGCCCAAGCACTGCTGATACCCTGCACGTTCCCCATCTCCTATTCTTCAACTTGATGCTTTGTGTCCCCGGCCTGGTTGCTGTGCTAGAGTTCCTGTGGTTTCAAATCGTTGAATCATGTTTTGTAAGGTTGTTATGGTCATCGGTCCTTTTCACAATTTCTTTAACCACTGAAATTCACAAAGGGCGATGACTGCATTCTCGTTCCGCTGATAGTATAGCTTGAGTAATAAAGCACGGTCCCATGAGGTAAGAGCCATCGAAAGGCATTTGGCCTCAGAATGATGAGAATTCTCCCAGCCTTTCCTTTTATACTCATGTTCGCTACACAGAATGCGTTTATGCAAATTAATTCCTGTTATTCGGTAAACAGCGCTAAAATCTTATTGGTGGCGACTTCTGGTACTAATTTCTATTTTTTTATAAATCGAAATCCCATGATTCACTATGTATGCCCATCAAATTTGGTTATGTTTCATCCATTACTTTACTCGCTAGAGGGCTCTGGATACCTCGCGTTATTTTATAATCACCCTGTACTTATTTCTTCTAAAAAAAAAAAAAAAAAAAAAAAGTCAAATTAGTTCTTTATTTTTAAATAACCATCCAGAGCAAATTTATTTCTTAGTAACATGTGTAAAAGTGCAATTGATTATTTGTTTATTTTGTTTAAATTACTTTTCTTTTGGAACAGGTTAAAAATAATTTTAAAAAAATAATTTTGGTTACTACTGGCTTATCAAAAGAACAAGCTTTGAAGATTGAAAATTGTGCAAAACTTATCAAAGGGAGTGTCTCAACTACATTGATCAAAGGTAATGTGAATCTGAACATTTTAAATTTTACATTAGCATTACGTCAAGCGGATTACCGTATCGTTTTAGCTTTTGAAATAATAATTTTTCTTACTGTTTTGTTAAACTCTGCCAGTTAATTCTAAATGAACCATTAAGGAATGACATAACCAAGTACCAAAAGGCTAAACTAATCATCGGCACATAAACTATTTGAAACATAATTGCAAAACTTTTGAATTGCTTTTGAAAACCTAAAACGGGTTCCATTGATTCAAATTCGATAATCTACGAATTTTATAACTATTATTATATATTCAATCATAGCATGTTGCTACTTGTTGTTTGATATGTTACATTGCCCTATCTATTTCCAGTGGTACAATAGTAGTATCATTAACACAGGTACTCTGAATTAATATCGACCATCTTCAAACTTTGTAATTACTCTTATATATTCGTTCATTGCATGTTGTTACAAGTTGTTTGATATATTACATGGCATATTTTAACGTTGAAGTTTTTCAATGGTACCATAATGGTATCATTTGAACATGTACCACTGAATCAAATTCAACTACCTTCGAACTTTATAATTATTCTTATATTTCGTTCATTACAGGTCGTTCCGAGTCATTTGATATATTACATGCTATATCTTAGCAGTGAAAAATTCCAATGGTACAATAGTGGTATCGTTTGCACCTGTACCCCTGAATAACTATCTACCATCTTCGAACTTTGTAATTATTCTTATATAATTGTTTGTAACAGGTCGTTCCTAGTCGTTGATATATTACATGCCCTATCTTAGCAGTGAAAATTTTTGAGGGTGTCATAAGGGTCCATTAGAGCAAGTGCCATTGTATCGATTACGGCCATCTTCAAATTGGCTCTTGCGCTGAACCATATTTATCAGTTGGTGAAAACAGTAATTAATAACCGCTTATAGCTCGTCATTACGATTTATTTGATATATTACTTACCATCTTTTCCATTGAAAATTGCTAGGGTAGGAACCATTTGTGCATGTACCATTGAACCGATTTAGATAATATTTGTGATTGTTTCATGCCATGAACCATATTCATCGATGATGAAAACAGATTTTGAAAATCTTTCATAGCCTTGGAGGAGTTGGAGTTCCCCACACTGATAGCATAAAGCACCTTTCGATACTTAATAAAGCATCACTTATTCTGAATGACAGAGGGTGGGCAGGAATGAGATGAACGATTTTGAAAAGTTTTGGTAGGAGTGCCGAACGATTTAAAGGTAGCTAATGTGCAAATTTCTATACATGCGTTTCCTATGAAGTGTTAAGAAAGTTAAATTGTTGAAAAGGAAGTACCATATGCCTTTCTAATAATTAGACCCCTAAAAAAAAGGTAAAGTTCAGCAGCTTTTACAAATGTAATGGTCAACTTCACAAATAATTCGTCATCGAATCAGACTGTGAGTGCAGGAACAATATCCAAGGTGAGAAAAGAAGCCAAAGAAACCATTATAACTGCAGTACCAGCAGTGAAGAAACGATGCAAAGCTGGACATCGTATTGGGGCGAGTACTTACAAGTTAAAACACCTCAGGAACATGCTAAAATCTGCAAGCCCCCTGAGCCAAAGAAGAATTGCCAGACTGCTGTATCTTCCTAAGTCAACAGTCTGGTATCATATTTCGAATACATTCAATTTGGTAATGGAAAAAAAAAATCAAGTTTATGGTATCTCAGCAGCCAATATTGAGAAGAGGTGCTAGAGATCATAGCCATGGTACAGGTTTCTTTTGAAAAACTTGAAAAACATTATTATCACTGACGAAGCATGGTTCTATCTTCTATGGGCTGCAGGGAACACAGAGAGGAGTTTTTTTACAGTTCAAGTGAGAAACCAAAGCCTCATCCGACTGTCAACAAAAAACCATCACATTGCAAAGCTGTCATGGCAAAACACGTTTTCGAATTATCAAGCCTGGGGATAAGATATACACACATTATTATGCCAACAAGGTTATCAAACCGTTTTTTGGACACCAATGTTCAAAAGTTATATCTGAAAGGCTATCATCTTCATCAAGATTCTGTCCCTGCTCATGCAGCCCCCAAAACTCTAGATGCAGCCCCCATGGACTATTTTGCTTGGGGTTACTTAAAACCGAAACTAGGGGTTGCAAAGTGATAAGTTTAAATGGGCTTAAAAAAGGCTCTTTTCAATGAGTGGAAGAAAGCGCCTTGGGAACTTGTTAATAAAGCTCTGGATTTGTGGAATAAATGTGAATAAATGTTGGCAAATCTAGTGTAAGCAAGGTAAACAAATTGCATAGTGTTATTACTGTCTTGTGCCAATAAATTACAATAAATTTTCATAATCGTTCATCTTCATTTCCTACCCACCTAAATAGTTGCATAGATTAGTCCTGGATAGTTGTCATGGTACACAAGCCATATGAGGTCACACGTTTTCATTGCTGGATGAGAACCCCTGTTGAGAGAGGAGTCTCAGCACTTGGTGTGTATAGCAGGTTTCAGAATGTCAAGCAACAATTCACTATAGGTGGCACTGGTCACCGTCTTGCCATTATCCATCATGGCAAGGTCAGCATCACCTTGTGTTGCGGATGGCTGGCTGCGGAACTTTTTCGGCTTTGGTGAGTCAAGTACCGCCATTCCTTACTGGAGCACTTGGTCTGTGGTTAGTAGTGATAGACCCAGGACTCGTCTCCAGTCACAATACGCTCCAAAAAGGTGTCGCCTTCAAGTTCCTAGCGGCGCAGTAGCTCCTGGCAGGCATCGACTCACCTTCCTTCATTTCGGGCGTCAGCTGTCGAGGGACCCATCTTGTGGCCACTCTTCTGTATTTCAGCTCATCATGGTCAATATGCTGAGCAGACCCATGACTGACCTGTAATGCCGTTGCAATGTCATCGTGCAGAAGCATCTCCTCTGCCGCTGCAATCGCCTCGGCTGTCATAAGACAATTTGCCTGGCCTGGCCTGGCCTTGGCGCGCCTGCCAAAGTTGTTGTGCTGCTGCTAAATTTCTTACACCATCCGTAAACCTGAGTCTGTGACACACATGCTGTGCCAACATGTGTCGATGGATTTCTATTGGTTTCGTGCCTTCACTGTGTAGGAAACAGATCACTCCATGCTGCTCTTCGGTGCATTCCAACAGAGGGGCCGCCATATTGGAAACTCCTATATTGCACCACTGGGTCATGTGGGGACGTGGGACCACTGCCAGTTAATGGTGGGAGAGTCCATGCGCATATGTACCGGGTCTGATCACAATGGGAGCGGTTTTCAATTTTCTACAGCAGTTTTCTGGTTTCCATTTGACTCAGCCTCGTAATTATAGCAGACTCTGGGAGGGCTCAGTTTTTAAATGTATATCTTGTATATTAATTTGTTTTATAACTTCAAATTTCACTATTGTTGGGTTAATTGTTAATAATCTATATATGAATACGCAAATGTCGAAATTCGGGTACGTTTTTGGGGTATTTGTTATAAAAGGAGGGGAATGAAACTTACTTCGTTCGAAAGATCCTTCATATGAAATTGTTCCTCTTACTATATCTTTTAACCATTACTTTACTAGCACAGACACCCACTGCAACTTTGCCATGCTGAAAGCAAAGACTACTTACTTACTCACCCACTTTTCAAAGCCGCTTAACTGTTAGGGTCGTGGGGGTAGCTGCCCTATGGAGGAGATCTCCAGCACTTGTGATCTTCCGCCATCAGGTGTATGTCCTCAATAGTAATATCCAAGCGATCCGAACCCATATTCTTCACGTAGTCTGGCCACATAGTTCTAGGCTGACCCCTTGGTCTCTTACCTACTGGCTTGGAAAATAGCAACTGCCTAGGAAGACCACTTTGTGGCATTCGTATCACTTGAACTGAGATCTCAATGTGGAGAAGTAGCAGCTCATCACCTAAAGGCTCCCTTATTGTGCTGTTGCACACTCTTTCTAGTAGGGTACGCCTGCCACACATCTTGGGAATCTTATTTCGGCTGCTTGTACCCATGATTGCACTCTTTCAGTCATTACCCAAGACTCATGGCCATGGGTAAGAATGGGGACAAAGATAGATTTGAAAACGGAGAGTCTGGCTTCGTTTCCCAGCTCTCGTTTCATTATCATGGATCGCAACTGCTCACGTCTGACACAGCTTGCTGCACCGATCCGCACATCCAATTCTCTACCCTGCCGCCCATCACTTGTGAATATAGTCCCGAGATACTTGAACTTCTCCACCTGTCTCAATAGGGCTTCCCTAACGTGGAGAGTGTACTGAGCAGGTTGTCTTGAAAGGACGAGGATCTCAGTCTCAGTCTGACCAGCAGCTAAATAATGATAATGGTCCTATGAATATTGCTGATTGGTCCAAAGTTGCGAAGTTGTAAAGTCACATAATCGGGGCGATCTCTGAAATTCCAGCTTTATGATTGGCTGTCTTTTTAATCTTGATGTAGACTTGTTCTTTCTGTATTTCACTCCTGGTATTGTCATTCTTTATCTAGTTTTTCACTGAAGACGACGACTTTGTTGGGGAAATAGGGGTTTCATTATTTTCTTTATAAAGTTTATTGTTTCCCACACTTTCTGCCAATTTACTTATTTGGATTTCTAATTGCTATCGATAGCAAATAGTTGTTAGGCCTAATTATCAAGAGTATATACACCTTTTGCTAGCTGTTTTACTTCCCATATCTTAGCAGTGAAAATTTTTAAGGCTGTATCATAATGGTATTATTAGAACATGTGCTGTTGTACTGATTTCAACTATCTCATCTTGATATTGGTGAAAACTGAATTTGAAACTGTTAATCATTTTTGTGCTAAATGATTAACTCCTCCTAATAAAGAACTTTTAACTTAGCAAGTGCCAGTGAGCTTCTGTTTCAGTACTCTTCTATCACATGCATCGTGTACCAACTTCCAATAATTGATAGAGCACGTGCAGAGCTGAATAGAAGTGCAATGGAGAGGATGATTTATCCGTTCAACAATTCACTACGCCCACTCTCCCCATTGCAGTGCAATGTATGAGAAATACAACAGTCTCCATCAGACTATATACAGGGTGATTCTAAAAGGTCGTGCCAAAATGAAAAGATAGGTAGAGGGTGAAATTCTGAGCAAAAAATGTCTAGTCGCATTTTACGATCCAAGGCTCTGTTAAAAAGTTACAACGCTTTAAAATTCGTGACATTACTTCCTGTTTGTCGTCTGAGACGCGACAGTATGAACCAATCATTCACAAATTAATGTTTGACCTTTATCTACTTTACAATTGTCTTTTACAGGAAATTGCACCCATCTAGTTGCAGCAACTAAGGACGACACATGCCCTAGAACAATTAAATACATGCAAGCCATTCTCTTAGGAATCTGGATTGTCAGGTTTGAATGTAAGGATTTATTTTATGCATAAAATTTTTACAGACTCCTTCAAGTAAATTGCACATGTTCTCACCGTTAACAATACGAGTATTTAGAATATAATACAAGGCAAAACAATTAATAAATGAGACTGGAGCAATTTAACAAATTCAAGACATATTTCTGGCAAAACTGTTTAATATTTTTCAAAGTAGTTACCTTCTGAGGCTACACACTTAATGCAGCGTTTGTACAAGTTTCGGAAGCCTGCTTTTAAATCTTCTGTCTTAACCCTTCCAAGTTCGGCTGTAACGTTCTTTTTGATGTCCTCTATATTCTCAGATCTGTCCTTTCACACCTGTTTTCATCTTTGGGAAGAAGAAAATGTCTGGTGGAGACAAATCTGGGGAATAGGGAGGGTGATAAAGCTCCACATTTCCGATACTGGCTACAAACTCCTTGACAAGCACTGCTGTGTGCAGTAAGAACCAACTCCCTTTTGCATGGAATTGTGGCTGTACTCTATAGATTCTGTTAATCAGACACTGCAAAATCTCATTGTAGCAGTCTTTGTTGACTGTTTGTCTAGGACAACTCCTTAAGGATAATGCCAGTGCTGTCAAAGGAAGTGATGAACATTACTTTTGTTTTTGACTTTTGAAACCAGAATTTCTGTTTTTACGGGGATCTTAGGGACTGCCATTCCACGCTCTGTCATTTTGTTTCAGGGTGTAATGTGTTTGTCAGGACCCGAGCAAACCCAAGGCCACTGGACAAGCCATTTAAATACAGAAGGCCCTACGCCCTTCCTGCGAAACAGGACTAAGCAAGTTAATATAAACCCAAAAAATAAACTCCATTACCACCCAAGATTAAACTCCGTATCTGTGGGTGCAAGAATAAATAGATTACTCGAACAAAACCTCCAAATAAATCTTTTTATTGGTACAAGAACTAAAGGATAAGTACAGGAAAAAATAAAAACCAGCAAGATCTTTTTGGAAATAAAAAGGCAAAAGAACCATGAGTCAAAATTTCAAGAAAATAAGGTACAGGTAATAACTTCAAGGCAATAAACTTTCAATCAGATGAGTAAGACAGCACACACTTGACGGGACAAAAATAAGAGTGAACTTCCACGCAGACGTATGCCGAATTCCAAAATGGTCTTAGGTAGGCTAAGACAGCGAGGCGAGCAGAAGCAAAACTGATGGCTAACAGAGTGAGACGGTCTGGAGAGAACTAGAAAAAGCAAAATAAAAGAAAGCAAATCCACACCGACAAGGTATGAAGGATACAGTGTCCCAAATTGATGTATACACTCTTTGAAACGTTATAACTCGGCAACGAAATGAGATAGTAATACATGTATAAGGTTTGTTGTATTTTATTCCTTAAACTTCCTTAAACTCGTACATGTTCACAATGTCCACTTTCTGCCACAGTACATTCTCAACACCAACGTCGAACAGAGCAACATACCGACTGGATTGTAGCTAATGGAATATCATTAATGGAATGTTCAATCTGATCTCTTAATTCTATCCCAAAGGTAGAAGTTGAGAGGGGTTAAATCGAATTATCGAGGCGGGAACTCCGTAGCACTTCATCTTTATCCTATCCTTCGGCTTCAAACTTGTCTCGGAGTTTTGTTATTGTTACCCTTGTTGGTGGTGGTGTACCAAATTCAACCCTCCAACATCGTTGAACCTCAACAACATTCTCCACTTTCCAATAACACTTCAGTATCCACTTACATTCATCGAATGAAAGTCTAACTGCCATTTTGGTTTATAAACAAGTGAACAACAATGAACATGTTGCTATGCTTTTCCAGCGCCATCTGCATCATACACAACAAACCTTATATTTCTATCTTGTTTCTTTGCTGAGCTATAACATTTCAAAGAGCGTATACATCAATTTGGGACACTCTGTAGTATTAGCCAAGGAAGGAGGAAAAATAACAAGAAGCTAATCATAATAATACTAGGGCTAAAAGGTATAAGAAAAAGTGGTAATAAAGTTAGTAGAGAAAAGGCAATACCAAACGACACAGATGTGGGTCCAGGGAAAACTCTGGCTTGAAGATGAAATAAGAGCAAAAATCATCCTGGAAAGATTTGCTCAGCACAGGTAGAATTCAGTTTAAAGGAAAGATTAATTCATGCTTCAGCTCCGAAACCAAACGACGCACAGTACCGAGCACACAGTTTCCTTTTGCCCAAATCTTTCCGTCGTTTTCAGGTTCATTTGCTGATCACTTTAAAAACGTTCTCTCATCTTCTCGATTGTTTCCTGTGTTTGAACTGTTTTCGGATATTTTCAAAGTAGTGTCAGTCTCGTTTAATAATTGTTGAACCTTGTATAGCGTAACATTTCACATAAATATAACATTAGTTTCAGTTAGAATTTTTCACTCCCAAATTTATGAACAAAATTTTATTGACAGTTTACAGATGAGAAATAATGTTATATTTTAGGGATCGAAGCATGTTTAGCAGCAGGATGCTATGTGGAAGAAGATAGATTTGAAGTGAAAGGTTCCATTTCCAATCCAAATTCACAAGCACCACAAAAAGGAAGATTAAATGCACAGATGCAGGTGAGTTTTTTATTTTTTCTTTATAATTCATCATATGTACAGGGTGCGACAAATATTTGAGAACAAAACGATGCCCGCAGATAAAAGGAGCAGACACTTAAGTTACCACAGAGCCTTTAATAGGACTACAAAATACATATTGTTATTCAATAAAACCACCGTCCGCCACATGACAGCCTACGCATGCTGTCGGAACCACTGGCAGGCAGCAATGAGGTGGGTCTTCTGGATTTCTGCCATTGCCTCCACAATAGCTGGCCTGAGAGCTTCAACAGTGTTGTGTTGATGCTTGTTGGACTCCTTCTCAACGACAGCCCAGACTTAATAGTCCAAATGATTGAGATCAGGGGAGCTGGGAGGCCACATGTTGGGAGGGATGTGGTCATGAAGATTCGTGGTCATCCATGCTTGATGCTGTGAGCCTTATGACTTGGAGCAGAGTCATGTTGAAAAACATACGGCCTACCACGTGCTACAGCAGTAATCCAGGGCTTGTAATGGAGGTCTTCATGCACCACACGTCGACTGGTCGCCTCATTAACCTGCAGCTCCCTCCCGAGTGCCCTTATTGACTTCCCAAGGTCCTCTTCAATTGTAGCTTGAACAGAATGGATGAATTCTGGCGTCCTGATACGGTCCGAGCGCCGACAATGTCGTTTCTTCTGTGAAATGCTTGGCACATCACCACTGGCAGCATCCAGTTCTCCCCGAAATTTGAACACGAACGAATGGGTGACTTTCAGGAATGCAGCAATCTCGGAGTCGGAGGTCCTGCAGCCAAGGAGACGATGACAGCATGTCGCTTCATTTGCTGGGTTATTTTTAGATCCGCCATGTTTATCTGCCTCGTTTCGGAATTGTTAAATAGTATGACGTATTGACTATTACGTCATACTCACGTGTTCTCAAATACCTGTCACACCCTGTATATTTAGACCGAAAAAGAAACCAAATTTACATCTGGAATT
>JAHWFO010016894.1:266391-312310 GCA_023313115.1 Rhysida immarginata
GGAAGTTTTTTTTATATATTTTATCAATTTTGAGTTCGAAATGAAAATTTTTATACATGCTACGCTATTATTGAGACCTTTCATTTTAAACAAAGTTGTTTTGAGTGTGGAGTTTACCTTTAAATATGTTTTCTGAGAAAAGTGTACTTTATCATTACCCGTTGACAGAAGTTTGTTTGCGGTGTTTTCACAAAATAAATGTTATCAGTTTTTTCTGGTCACCCTGTATTATAAACCTGTGATTATTTTCACTTTATATTTTCTTTGTTATGGTTATTGCAGGCCCCCGTTAACATAGTCAGTTCTAAATTACTTATATCCATTTTGTTAGACATTCCTTGTTATTTTACTATCCATGGTTGCAGGCATGAGTCACAGATGCGTGTTTATTTAAGGAGCAGTATGTGCATATAATTTTCTTATAAGCTAATTTCAGTCTAACAGTATTCATGGTATTTGTGGACAACTAAAAGGAACATTGGTCTAATACCTGATCAATTTCCATTGAAAAATAGTCATTCAGCATATCTGCTTTTGAAATCAAAAATTTTACAACTTGCTCTGCCAGGTCATTTTTATCTCCATCACCTTCTGTCCAACCACTTTCTTCATCATTAAGTGCTACCATGGCTAATTCAAAAATTGGAGTTGGAGTCTGTAACAAAAATTTTAACAGTAAGTATACAATTGATATACCGTATTTATTCGTGTATAATGCGAAAAATTTTATACCCAAAAACGGGCCAAAATGGGGGGGGGGGTGCATTATATACGGGAGTAATTAATAATTTAAAAAGTTTGATTAATGTCTGCACATCCGCTATTTTGTTACAATATTTGTTGTCTTCATATCCGCCATTTTGGAAAAGATCGAAAAGCGTGAAAACGTGAAGGTAAACATGATGTAGTCCTTAATAAACCTTTTAAAGATGCAGTAAGAAAGCACTGGATCTCTTGGATGTCCTCAGACAATGTTCAGAAGATGAAAGGTGGAAATCTAAAAAAAAACATTACTATCTATCTATCTATAGTTGCAAATGGGTGAAAGAAAGTTGGGAATCACTGCCAGAAACAATGATTTTTTTTTAAAGACTGGCATTAGTAACAGTCTGGGTGGCACTGAAGATGACCTGCTATGGGATGAAGAAAATGCCACTTCTGATACAAACTGGCATGAGGAAGAAGAAGGATCTACCTGGGATACAGATGAACCTTTAGATGAAGAAACCTGGAAGGAATTATTTGGCGAGTCTGACGACGATTCTGATTTAGAAGGTTTTTGATATGTAATGTGTATAAAATTATTTTTTTTTTTTGTATTATTGATATTTATTCAGTTATTAAAAAATGTTGACTTCAGATTTGTGTTATAACTATCGGTATGTCTTTTGTAAAATGTGGGGTCGCATTATATATGAGGATACAATTTTTACCCTATTTTTGGGCATAAAAACAAGGGGTCGCATTATACACGAATAAATACGGTAACAATAAAATTATGAGGGTTATTCAAAAAGTAATGCAAACGTTTGTTTGTTTGTTTTTTTAATTTATTTTATATTTGTTTCTGTATACAAAACAAAGAAGCATTCGCTCGCTTATATTGTACAAGGTGAGACAATCAATCAACGAGACTGAAGCAATTTAACAAATACAAGACATATTTCTGGCAAAACTGTTTAATATTTTTCAAAGTAGTTACCCAGTGAGGCCACACACTTATTGTAGCGTTCGTACGAGTTTTGTAAACATCCTTTAAAGTGTTCTGTCTTACCCTTTCAATATCAGCTGTAACATTGTTTTTGAGGTCCTCTATATTCTCAAATCTGTATCTTTTCAGACTTGTTTTCACCTTTGGGAAAAGGAAAAAAGTCTGGTGGAAGGTGATAAAGCTCCACAATTCCATTACTGATTAAAAACTCCTTGACAAGAACTGCTGTGCTCAGTCTAGCATTATCATGTAGTAAGAACCAACTCCATTTAACATAAAATTATGGCCGTACTCTAAGGACTATCGTAATCAGACGCTGCAAAATCTCCCTGTAGTACTCCTTGTTGACTGTTTGTCCAGGCGGAACAAACTCCTTATGGATAATGCCAGTGCCGTCAAATAAAGTCATGAGCATTACTGTTTTTTCTTGACTTTTTAAACCAAAATTTCTGTTTTCTCAGGGATGTTGGGAACTGCCATTCCATGCTCTGTCGTTTTGTTTCCGGGTCAAATTGATAACCAGGTTTCGTCCCATAACAATTGATTCCAGAAATTTTGGGTTGGCATCTGTGGCTGCGATGAATTTCTTGCAAGCATCTGCTCCGTTTCCTTTTTGTTCATCTGTTAAGAAAAGTGGCACAAATCGAGTCCACAGTTTCCTTTTGCCAAAATCTTCTGTCAATATTAGGCAAATTGTTTCTCGGTTAATGTTTAAGACTTCTTCCATCATTTTCAGGTTCATTTGCTGATGATTTAACAAAAGTTCTCTCACCTTCTCGATTGTTTCCTGTGTTTGACTAGTTGCGGGAGGTTTCGTGTGTTCGTCGTCTTTCCATTCTTCCTGGCCATCACGAAATCTAGTGAACCATTCAAAAACACATGCACAAGATATTGCATCATCACTATACACTTGCTTTATGAACATGTAAGTTTCTGTAGCGTTTTTTCAAAACTTTAAACAGAACTTAATGTTTGCCTATTGTTCTGTGTTTAATCTTGGTACATCAAGTGATGACTGCAGGCAGCTGAAGCACGAGAATATATAGGCACGTGCAACTTAATTGTTTGCAACTTGTACACTTGGCAACAAGGATAGATCGAAAACGTGCAGCATCATGGTCGCAGATTCTTGAACACATTCAAAGTAGCGTTAGTCTCGTTTATTAATTGTTGAACCTTGTAACTATCATAATGCTTGTGGAAGTGTCAGCAGACATCCATGCTTAAGAGACATACAATATCAGAATTTAAAATTTAAATCTCATCCTCTTTACCGAAAGGCGAATGGCTCCAAAATTTCCAAAATCAAGCATGAGTATTTGATAAAACAATTCCTCGCTAGAACAAAATAAATAAATAAATAAATAAATAAATAAAGATCTAATTAAATTAATAAAAACAAATATATGTGTATATGCATGTACAGAGTACCGGGCAATGATAAATGTTGCTGGGATTATTTTGAGTATTAAAAAAAAAAAAATCAACATGGGTTACAAAAGTTTGTCAATAAAAGCAAATTCTCAAAACTAATATTTAAAGTTAATAAGTTTAAATGTTTGTCAATAAAATAATTAAGTAATAGCAATAGATACTAAATGAAGGACCATAATCCTATAAAGACAGGGTGTCCAAAAATCAAGAAAAACTTTAAAACTCAATAATTCAAACACTAATACAGATAAAAGATTCTGTTTGCACAGAAACAATTGAAATGATATCAGATTCTTTTCCCCTGGGATCAGTTTATGCAAATTTTCAGAAGATGCCAGATTAAGGATCAGCTTACAAATATTCAATGTGCTGATTAATGACATCATTTCTATGCGTACAATTTTGTTACGGTGACGTCTGTTAAAGCTCTGGATTACTAAAGTACGGTAATCCCTCATTTTTGGCCCAATCAATTTTTTGTGCCAGCTTTAAAATTCAGCTGAAATGAATTATATTTTCAAAATTTCTGCATTACTATCATTTGGAAATGTAACTGACAATCAATAAAATTTATAAAGAATAAATTGCTGGGCCAAAGAAGGCTGAAAAAAACTCACATGACCTCAAACAAACTAATCTACAAGCAGTATTATCTGCTAGCACTGAAGGTAATTGCCATACTTTAGTAATCCAGAGCTTTAATGTCTGTAACCTGACCACACCATCTGGTTAGTCAAAATCTGAACAATCGTTTCATTTCAGTCATTTCTGTGCAAAAAAATCATTTTATTTAGATTAGTGTGCGTATTATTGAGTTTTAAAGTTTTCCTAACTTTTGGATCACCCTGTATATTAAAAATTTATTTTAATAATAAACTCTTGCAAACATTCCAAGAAGGAGCTTTAGCTGCAACGAAGATAAATAGAAAGTGACAGTGTATTCATCTTTGACTCGTCACAACAAATCGACTGTTATATGGCATGCCATTATCTTACTTAGTATTTTTACAGATCACCATTGGAGCACGTACAATCGACTTGAAGGGATCCACAAAAGAGCCTGAAAAGTTCATACAGCCGAGCTAAGACCTTGATGATCATATTGTCGAAAATAGAATTTGAAAATGTTAATTTGCTTTTAGTTATTGTGCAAATGGCAGATGGCTGGACAAATGTACAGACCAAGTGTGCGTTCTTATAAGTAGCTTTTAATTTTAAAAGAACAAAATCTATGGTTAATGCAATTTTATTTAAATCAAAAGATTAGCGCATTAGGGGCCATCTGTAAATTATGTCCCACCAATTTTAAAATTTTTTGGGCCCCCCCCCCCCCCCCGTCCTTGTCACAGATGGTCACATTCGTGTGACCTCCCTCCCCTGGTGTGACGTCACATATTTTGCAAATTTAAATTTAGAAATTATTAAATTAAAGCAGCACTTCCAAAATTATTTATATATTCCTATTTAAATTTTTTTTTTCCATAAAATCAACAATAAATCAAGCATTTTAGAAAATTTACAAAATCAACATTTAATCATCATGTGTTCTTGGACTTTGAACCCATTATTATATTGATAGAGTTGGTAATATTCTAAGGGCCGAATCACTAGCACAGCCCTCGAAAGAGTGACAAACGACACTCGATCAAGGGCTGAAGGTCAAGGGCTACTCGAAAAACCCAGATTCCAATCATTAACGCATTTACCGTCTTCCCTCATATGAGTGTTGCTTGATCCCTTCCTTGAAGAAACCAGTCATGGGTTTGAGGATATTTTTCACGAAATTGACGAAATTTTCGCATGGAAAGCGTCACGTTGCTAGGCAACAACAATGGAAGACATACAGGTATTAGACATTGAAACTGAAACACCTGGTAGAAATCCAAAATCTTTATTTAATAAGGTGTTGGGGCACCGTGGGCAGCCAGCACAGCAGTAACACGTCTTGGGAAGGATAGGTAGAGGTCCTGCACAGTTTGCACCCCAAACCATTACTGATCCACCTCCGTGTTTGACTGTGGGTGCCAAGCAGTCTGGGTTGTAGGCATCAGAGGGGCTCCTCCAGACGAATACCCTCCCTGTTGTTTGGAAGACAGTGTAGCTGGACTCGTCCGAGAATATGACGCGTTTGAGGTCATCCAACGCATTTTATGCGTCCGGCACCACTGAACCCGCTTGGAGGCATTTGTACTACTGATGAAAGGCTTCGGTATAGCAACCCTGCCATGGATGTTGGATTTATGCAGGTAACGACGGATTGTCTTCGTGCACACAGGTTCCTGGAGGTGTGTATTCATTTCTGCTGCGGTGGTTTTCCGCTTTCGTGCAACAATCCTGGTCAATGTCCTGACGTCTCTTTCCGACAACTTCCGTTTTCCCCTGCAGCTGCTCCTCCTGGACGTGGTTCGTCCTTCCTGTTCATATGCACACATCACCCTGGATACTGTAGCACGTGAGACATCACAAAGTGTGGCAGTTTTGGACACAGATGCACCTGCTAGACGCGCCTCAACAATCTGCCCTCTTTTGAAGTCGGATATGTCTCCCATTATAGCGCTCTGCACAGACAATTTGAAGCTTACTATCGAACTTTTCTACTGGAGTGACTACCAAGACCTCTGACACGTGATTCATTGATATGCATACGATTAATTACCTAGCAGAAGGTTCTATTCAGCCCTGGGGGTATCCAGTGCTATTTGCGAAGGTGTTTCAGTTTCAATGTCCAATACCTGTAGGTCAATGAAAAGGAGGATGCAACTTCTGAGAAACAAGGAAGTAGAAAAGAAAATATTTTGTTTAGTGTTGCCTACACAAAAAAAGCTTATTTAACAAAAATTTTTTGCCTTAACTAAATTATTAAATAGTTAAATATATTTTATCATTTTACATTTCTTAAATATTCATTTTAGGCTAATTAAGGAAATTAATAGTTCATAAGCTTAATAAAATAAATGAGAAAAATTTTGAAATACTGCTTCATATCAATACATGAAGTAATAATACTGTTTCCTATATAATAGTAATAATTTTTAATAGCATAAATGTTAGAATGCACATATAATTTAAAAATAAACATGCATTTTTATAAAGGCATACATAATACGCATAGTCTGAATTTCGCCACAGCAGTTTTTCTTCCCTCCCCCTCCCGCCTCTATTCGTTTGAACTCCTCCTGTATGGAGCCCATTTCAAAATGAACGTTTTTAATACGACGGTATCTCGCAACAAGATATAATGATACCTTTCAATTAAAGGCATTCTATAATTTGTTCATTTTTTACGCTGAAGTAAAAGCAATGCAATGGCATGACATTTTTACTACGAAGCGATGAAATGGCTGCCATGCTGTTTCACTAGATAAGCGAGGTGGATAGAGAATTCGCTCCTCAAGTGGCCAAAATTGGTCACTTGAAATTTGGAGTGGCAAACTCTCTGTACACTCCACTATAACGCATTAATGATGAGATGAGGGCAGATCTTCCCTTGAATGCGGTCGCTGGAGTAGGAAACCTTACTTGACTCGACTCTTACAGCGCCTAGTGATTCGGCCCTAAGTTTTTCGTTAGAGTTGAAGTTTAGAGTTTTAATACTTTAGATTTATACATGTGACATCACGAAGCTTATGACTCGTCCCCCTCCCCTCCGTGTTGGATGCAAAATGGCGGCTTTTCAGGTGTTTTTTCAGGGAAGGGAACAGATGATTGTCCGACGGAGCCAGATCAAGAGAATAAGGTGGATGGTCATTGTACTGGATGCCCAGTTCGGCTAGTTTCTGTAAAGTTGCCTGTGCCTTGTGAGGAGACGCGTTGTCCTGCAAGAAGAGGATGCGTTTGTGGCCTTCCTGCGGCGTTTCTCCTTCAAAACCTCGTTCAACTGCACCATGTAATATGTACGTTGATGGTCTGGTCTTTTGGGAGGCCTTTTCGTCAACAATTTCCAGGGTGGTCACCGTATTGGGTCGTCCTAATACAGTGCTCTAGTCCTGAGTGGGGGTCATCACAAGTCGAAAACTCAACACATTTAAACTGGGCCATCCAGTTTTTGATGGTGGCATACGATGATCCAAGTTCACCTAAAGTTTCCGTCATGACAGCATGAATTTGATGACAGCTGTATCTCGTTGTTAAAAGCACAAGGGCTGTCGTCCATGTTGGATTTGTGTCGGCGTCACAAAGAGATGGGACAAAGCGCAAACTCCAAATTTTACACTTGCGCAGAAGAAAACCCGCTCTTTTCTAATATCTGATCAATTTTCTATTACAATCCTGGGAACCTGTGGAGGCTTAGGACTTTTCAGCATCCCCTCGTATTTTCAGCCTTTCAAACTTAATGATGTACATCCAAATATGTACACTCTTATGATGTTGAAATTCCTTTTTATAATAAGAAATGAGAAGAAAAATTTATTTGATTTTCCACCATGAATTTCTAATGAATGGCATAACATTTAGTTCAAAAATTTAGAGTTTAACGTTACGATTTAGAATTTGTTTTTATTGAGAAATTGTTACAATTCAGACCCATACTTTTTTTTTATTTTTTACTCCAGATAATCTCAGTAACATGCGGTCAAGCTGTAGACAACCTATTGCAAGAAACCCTGTAGACACTAAATTAAAAGAAAATATTATCATCATCCTACCATATTTTTTCATTGTTGATTAAATACAATTTTGTTTTGTACTGAAGGAGTGTGTACTCTTTGTCAACACAGCCAACAAAAGTGTGTTCTTTGAAGATATCTCTTAAGCCTAAAAGTTTTGAAATTTAGTGGTTAAAAAAAAAGAAATCGAATAGCTTCAAATAACTCCATGTACCAAAATTTACTTTTTTCTTTGTTCTTGGGATATAACTGTTATTTCTGTATTTATTTAACCAAAAATAATAATTATAGTAACGGTTAATTCTCTAAAACTTTGCTTTTGCAGTCAAGATACTGATATACCTGTTATTAAAGGTTTTAGCAGTTCGTAAGGGAAGAGTTCATACAAAAATAAAATCTTGTAAACATTCCAAGGAGGAGCTTTAGCAGTGAAGCAGAAATACATTTATACATTTATTAAAAAGAAATTAGTTTGAATTTTCTTATTAATTTAAAAATATTCAATAATGGAGGTGAATCTTGCCCACAAAGGCAAAATTTGAACAGTTTAGTTATTCTTTTCCATCATTTTTAGTTACATCCTAATGGAATAAAATGATTACAATGCAGGAACAAAATTGTGTTACATGGTGTAATTTAAGAATAATGAAATAAAATTCAATTTCTTTTACCTAAATGGCAATTCTTTTTAATTTCTTCTCTCAATTTACAAACACTATTTAGCCGTATCTCTCGACGCTTTGTTGAAACGGAAGATTGGTTTTCTTTTTCTGAAGAGATGCTACAATAAAATATAACAATAACAAGAATTCATTTAAAATGTTGATAAGATTAATCAGTATTCATTTAAACATACATTTTTTCCACAAATTCCTTTATTAATTCATAGCTTGTATTCATCTCTGGAACGAAGTCATTAACTTCCAGCATCTCTAGAGATTTTACAATAGACCTTATCCACGAAACTTGAGTGCGAACTGGTGGCAGATATGAGAAATACACCATGAGAAAAATAAGGCAGTGCTGCAATGAGGTTTCTATGAAAACGGATACAACATGCCAATTACCGTATTTTTTCGAATATAGGCCGCGGCTCTAAACCCCAAAAAATCGAAAATTTTAGGAGTGCGGCCAAAAGTGAGTATGGCCTAATAAAATTTTTTTTTTTTCGAAGTAAATTATTATCGGTAATTGTGTATATTTCGAAAAGATCAAAATATTTTGTTTTAGCGTTCCATAGTATTTTAAATAGTAATTTAGCTAGTAATTTTATTATTTATATAGCCATCTTCATTACTTTTATATATTTAACGAAACTTTTATAAATTTATTAATTAAATGTGTAAATAATTAAAGTAATCTCATTTTAATGAACGAGCGCAACTCCTTATTTCTTCAGCAGCGGCCATGGTTCTATCAACGCACACCCACTGCTGGGTGCCGACCAATAGCGATAGAGAGCATTCTATGACATTATAACATCTTCAACTAATCGTAACCGCCAAGTACAGGAAGTCAGGGCTAGCAAATCGCTGACATTAAGTTTTTCACTCGACGCACTTATTTTTTTTACACAATTATTCTTAACACGGTTTTTTTTAATGAAAAGTTAATCTTTAAAAAAAAATTGTGGAGTTTTCTTGCAACTAATGCGGCATTTCGTCCACACTCTTATGAATTCATCTTAATAACGAGGATTTAATATTTCTTAAAATTTCACTGCTAAAGAAGACTGCCTTTATGTGCGTCGACTTACGAAGTAAATCTATCAACAAAACGATCCTGAGTCGAACTGTATGTGACGAAAAGTGATTTTGACAAAATGAGGTACCCTACTATGAAAATGATTTCACTATAAATACGATAAATAAAGTCGAATTAATTTATTTTTTTCGACCCTCTCTCCCAACGTCACTGCCGCTTTCACTGTAGATAAGTAGCATCGTACGCGTAATGATTTTGGATTGATTGCCAATACATTCATATATCATACCTACTTTCTTTTAAATTTGCTTATTATCTTTTTTTATTACACTTTTTGAAAGAGTAAATCGCAGATAGATATTTTTTTTTTTTTAGGTAAAATTATCCGACTTCCTTGCTGTAGATAAAAATGCGATGGCCTTTGAATTGATGGTTTTAAATTAACGAGTCTTTGTTCAATCTTTTTCTAACATTGAAATTAATATTCTAACACCTCGAAACAATAATTAACCAGTCACATAATTTTTCATTCATAAATTATCAAGAAAATCAAGTGTTAAAAAGTTAATGTCGGCGATTTGCTAGCCCTGATTTCAGTGTACTTGGCGGTTACGATTAGTTGAAGATGTTATGTCATACAATGCTCTCTATCACTATTGGACAGCACCCAGCAGTGAGAGTGCGTTGATAGAATCATGGCCGCTGCCGACGAAATAAGGAGTTGCGCTCGTTCATTAAAATGAGATTACTTTAATTATTTACACATTTAATTAATAAATTTATAAAAGTTTCATTAAATATATAAAAGTAATGAAGATGGCTATATAAATAATAAAATTACTAGCTAAATTACTATGGGACGCTAAAACGAAGTATTTTGATCTTTTTAGGCTAAGTTTTTTTTTGCGGCCTATAAAAAGTTATTTTTTTGTTCCACTGTCAAATTGTGGCTGCAGCCTAAAGTGAATGCAGCCAATATTCGAAAAAATACAGTAATTGTTCGGTTTAGTTATGTTTGGATTGGAAAGGGAAAATCTAAATGTTTCATCATTTTTCAAAAAATGAAGAGCTATAAAAATTAGAAGAGAAAATTTCATTCCAGTAGAAATGAGAGATGTAGAAGAAAAGAAGACGAGACACAAGAACTCTGCAATAAAATAAAAATTCAAAATGAACACAGGTTCGCAGACCCTGAATAAACCTTATAGGTTTTTCATTTCTCCGAGTGCATTGTAAACTCTATCTATAAGAGTAAATTTTTGATTTCTCGACGGTCCTCTTACAGCGGTTTCGAGTGTGTTTCTTAATTATCATTCTTCTCGTTTACAATTTCTGTTAGTAAGTTACAATTTTATTCCTATGTTTTCTAATGCACTCTTTTCACTACCCTGTTATCATCTTCCATTGGACCTCGGTCTTGTCCTATCCCAGCATGTATACATTTTTATTTTCAGGGTTCACAGTGGTTCCCTTCTGCTCTCCCTAACTAACACTTTCTGGGGCCCCCCCCCCCCCTTGATCTGTATATAAGACAATTTCTAATGCGCTTAATATCACTATCACTCTTTCCTTTGACAAACGTCAGCTTTTTTTCAGGGTCCTACCACCCGGTGTTAAATTTTCATATTTTATTCCAGTAGAAAGTAATTTCATTTGCTCTACATTTAAAGCCTTTAGACTTCCTACCTCATCTACATACAAAACAGAAGTTAATTGAAATAAGAAAAGTTACAGAAATGTACTCTGTATGGTTCTATAAGCACACCCTTCATAGAGTTGTTTTCCTCCTGGTGTAACACTGCTGATCGCAACAGATGGCGAATCGTCGCACGCATGCTCAGTTTGTTATCCTGGAGAAGGTGAATTTCAGACAAAATTTTTATAGAATTCTCGTGGTGAAAAATTTTCCAGAAGTCACAAAAAATTTTCCTGAAACCACCGATTACCTCAGGAATGTAGTCGTGGTACATTTATCTCACAAGCAAATGATCTGAACAGAACTCTTTGGAGGTGATGGTGTTGCACAGTGGTAGTAGCAGAAGTGAAAAGAAAAAAAAAATCGCGGTAAAGGGGAAGCATAATTGTTAATGGTGGTCGCCAAAGAACTGTGCAGTTACAGCAGTATTATTAAGCACAAAACCTTACTTTTGCTGTACAATTATTTGTCTCGAAATAATTTATAAAATGAAGTAAGCATCCATGAATTTTTTTTATTTAAAATTATAAAGCACCGTAATACATACACTCTCACCAACGCAGATTAGATTACTCTACAGCCCTGCCCTCATTTCACTTATGACTACATGACGTCAGCCTCGGAAAATTTATGAAGATTATCAAATAAATTAATAAAATAATAAATCAAGAAAATGGTTATTAATTACTATAAAATTATTTATTTTACTTGATGGCAATTAGCTAATTTTAATAATCTATTTTAAAAAAATAAAAGTTCGTTTATAAACTTCAGAATCCATTTAATTGTTGTCTGCTGCTCCTTCATAGAAAGTAGTTCCATTGCTTTTGTGTGAAGTGGATTCGTGCATTGAGTGGTGGAGGAAAGAAGTTCCATTAAGTGCATTATAAACATATCGCTTTAACTATGGTGTAACAATGACGTCTTTAGATGGCTCAAATATTTTTGTTTTTGCAGTTTATTTTTATTTCGCAAGCATCAATAGGAGCTTTTAGGCGAGTAAAGTATTTCAATTTTCTGTGAAACTCTGAGATTTAGGTTTGGATGGTTCCCTTGTCAGTCCATATGGAGTAAAAAACCAACAATCTAGCAGTGATGAGTTAGGGTACATGTTGCAGATAATCAACAAATGGAGACAGGTTCTACGTGCAACAATAATGTCGAGACTCGTTTCACTCATAGACCATCTTCAGTCTGCTACCAACTGTCAGCTTATTTGTAAAAGGGGGGAGGGAGCTCCCTCCCACGCATATTGTTTAGTGAAACCCACCAATGACGCAAAGAGGAGGGGGCTGCACCAGAGAAGATTGAGTGATGAGTTACATTAAATTGGGAAATCATGGAATACAAAATACTTTTGTGCTCTTGCAAAACAAACCAAAAAAAGTGAATGGAAAAGTATATGAAATTAAGAGAAAATATAACAGAAATAAACAGATAAACTTCAGTATTTTATCAATAAAGAGATTATGAATGGCATTTATCAATAAACAGACTACTAGCGATTGTGGGCTTTATAAGTGAAAAGATTTGCTTTAAGGGTTGCTCTGAACACTTTGAAGAGCATCATACAAACTATGACTGAGATAGGTGCTAAATTTACTCTCAGGCTTTACTGACTACCTGCATAAATGCTTCTTAATATCTAATACCTACTTTTCTTACCTTTTTGAGCACCCTGATGAAAAATCATCTACATCCATAGGAGTTTGAACCTCAGGCTGGCAGTCTGGTTGTAGATTTGCAGGATGGAGGAATACATCCATCTTCTGAAGTTTACTGTCAGTTCTTACCATATTAAAGGCATAAGTTGTAGAACTGTCTTTTTGTTCTAAATTTCATTAAAAACAATATTCTTTATTTTATTTATGTTTGTAGTACAAATCATCTATTAAACAGTCAAGTCACATTAATACGATCACCTCGTATTTGTGATGTCAGCGCTAAATAACCAATCGCATAAGGCAATAAATAAATGAGCTAATAAATGACATGTCATCAGCAGATTGGGTGAGTATATAGTGTGTGTTGTAGGCATTTGAAAAACATTATAATTGTTGCAATGCAGAAACACAGCAATTTATCAGACATTCTGTGAATGTTGTTGTGTATGGGGCTCCGCAACAGACATATGGTGACAGCACCTATGCTAACGATCACACATTGGCGGAAGAGGCTGGAATATGCACAGCAGTACCAACACTGGACATCAACTGATTGGCAAAATGTTACCTTCTCAAATGAATCGCTCTTTTTGCTCCATTGGACGGATGGACGTTGGCACATATGGTGAAACGTCAGAAAAGAAACGTCCTTCAACCATCTGTGGACAACAACAAGCTGGCGGAGCGTTACGGTTTGGGGAATGTTTTTGCATCATTCTGTGGATGCACTCATCATTGTTGATGGCAATATGAACCGATTTAAGTATGTATCAATCGAAGGCATGATAGCATCTTCCAGCACAGCAATGTCACATCTCGTTCAGCTGGAATTGTAAGTAAGTGGTTAGAAGAGCTTGAGAAAGACTTTACTGAACTTCCCTGGCCTCCAAATTCCCCAGAACTTAAACCCAATGAAGCATCAATAGGACCACCTCGATTGGTTGTTCGCTCCATGCATACTCCACCTCCCACCCTCCAACAGCTGTCAACTGAACTGCAGTCGGCATGGCTCATGTTGAACCTTTCCAGCACTTAACTGAATCTATCTGAGTTGCACATGGTAGTTATTCAAGACATTAATAAGTTGTCACATTAATGTGACTTGACTGTCTAGAAAGAGAACGAAATAATATTAGCAGATTTGAATGAAAGTTTGATCTAATTATTATCTTCTTACCAGAAATTTCATTAAAATTCATATTTTCTGCAGAAGACATTTTATATGGAATTACAGTCTATTATAAGAAAAAGAATTTTTTTCTGTGATAGTGAAGACGTTATCAAATAATTTGTTGTATTCAAAGCATAAAACAGTTACTTGTGTGTAAAATGTTCTTGAAGTGTTAGCACCCAATAGGACATTATCTATTAATGACTGAATTTTCTGTATGATCATCTCTTCATGGAGGAAATGAACTTCGCATTTTGTAGGATGAACATTTACATCAACATTCTGAGGTGCAATCTCCAAACTAAAATCAAGAATTTTTTACTTTATGTTTTAAGAAATACAGTCAAAACTCACTATCTTGAACGTTGATATCTCGAAAACCTCAGTATCTTGAAAAACTTTTATTTCCCTACAATATTAATTTAATGTAATTTTCTTCGTTATATCGAAACATTTTCTTGGAAAACCTTGTTATGTTGAACTGTGGCTTCGTGTGCCAGCGAAATGCAAGGCATTTAATGTTAAAATTTCTTTTTGTTACGTGCCTTGCACAGGGTGTTTATTCCCAAATACAGGAGCACCAGGAAAGATCCAAGATTCATAATATTCTGTTTTTAAAGGAATTAGAGAATAAAAGCTTAATAATTCGATCAAGGGACTTTTATTAAATTTCTCAATGAGATCAATTGGCCTCTTATAGCCTCAATAGAGTTGTATTGTTTCTAATCCAAAATAAATAAATAGCGTTTGGAATACACACTAACAAACGTAGCTAAGGGGAATCCTTTTCATCTACAAATTAGTTCAGATTCCCAAGATCTCTACCGTCTTCTAGCAATTTCACTGCCAATAGCCTTCTCCAGCTTGACCAGTCATAATTCGGGCTTCCCACTGATATATGGTATCGTCCTATCAAGGGTCCTCATCCATTATTACCTAATGCAATGGCGGCTACCTTTGAAAACAAAGCTCAATAGACAACATTAAAATTTCAACCCAATATGCAATCAACACTGACAGACAATATGCAAATTCGAACAATACATTCACAGACAAGCAGTCAAATATGCAATAAATTCATATTTCCAATAATACATGTAGTTGCAACCTCCTCAGTGAGAAAGCAATTAATGGCCTTTGTCTCAACTCATCGTGTTCAAATATTGCTCCCTTAGACTTCGTCAGGCTAAAGTAATTCGGAAAATACATCCCAAACATGTTGTTAAGGTTCTAAAAACCTCCCACAGTCATTCCAATACAATGCTCAGGATTGTTAAGGCAAACATTATAAGTGTCAACTAATAAACAACATTATCAGTTCATCTCATAATAGGTTAATGACCAACACTAACCTCAAGAAGTTCTACTCCCTGGAACGTCTCCAAAACCGATCCGGCTGCAACCTCGACAACAACAACAATAATAATTTCCTATAACAAAGCAGAAGCTTTCAGTATAGAATGGTGGCAGGCATTACTGGAAAATCCATCCCCCTTTGCCATGCTAACAATGGCCAACAATTATAGGTCAGTAATAATCACAAAAATAAAGGCAAAGCTAACAAAGTTCAGAAACGCTAAAAAAATAATGAAACAAAGGCAACTAATAAAACAGCGATTGGCATGTCTCGGTTGCATAAGAGATGAAAGCATGCATAGTATGTGCATTTCTGATGCTACTGGCTTCTTTTGTACGTATACACATGCCATTTTATCTCCCATTGTTCTCCGTATTCTCACAGTACCTTTAATAATCTAAAACTCTTGATTTAAAAGTAACCCTTCATATCTCGAAACCTCTTTATCTTGATTTTTTTTCTGTTCCCGTGAAATTCGAGATATTGAGGTTCAACTGTTATATAAAATGTAAAGAAAATGTTTTACAATTTATGAGCTTCTTATTACCTTAAATATAAAAACGGATGGGTATGCTTAGGCAAATATGCTGCATAGATACTTTCAATGGCTTTCTTTAAACACGAACTCTCGACTAACCGATCTATTTTACAAAGAAAAAAAGTGTAAATAAATTAAACATATTAAACCTTCAATTCATAACTTTACGAAAATATAAATTATTTTCAAATAACAGACATATTTCCCATTAGCCACTTTACAAATGCTTTATACAGGGTGATTCAGAAAGGTAGGTCAAGAATGAAATACCACGTACAGTTTGTAGCGGGGAACAAAATTTTTCCTATGAACATGGGTCCGGAAATGCATCCTTACAGAGATAATGCAATTTGTACGAGGTAGGAATGACATTTCAGTAGGTGTTCAAAATGCCGACCCTGAGCCTCGAAGCAGGTGTTTAGTCTGCGGACGAGATTCTCGTGAACACTGGTGAAGATGTCCGGAGGATCATTGATTTCTCCACACGCTGTTGGTAAATCCTTTCCGCTTCAGTAGCATTACCCTGTGCCTCGCCGTAGACGAGATGCATGTCCGCCAGCTCCGCATTAGTCAAGCGATCCATTGTATGACAATGGAGTTACATGTTTCGTTTCCTCTCTTTTAAAGGAGAGAACACGAACAATTTACATGTTTAGATCCTAATTTACATGGACCCTACCTTTGCTGTCTGGGTAACGCATATCCATTCCTACCTCGTACAAGTTGCATTATCTCTGTAAGGATGCATTTCCAGACCCATGTTTATAGGAAAAATATTGTTCCCCGCTACAAACTGTACATGGTATTTCATTCTTGACCTACCTTTCTGAATCACCCTGTATAACGAAACTACGTACACTGGCCAAAGAATTAAGAAACATCTGGTTTAAATCTTATTGGAACCCTTTTGGTCCAAATTACACATATGCACTTAGTCAATAGAGTCAGTGAAGTGCTGAAGCACTTGTATGTCAATGCAAGACCAGGTGCTCCCTTAGTTCTTGCAGTTTGGTTGGAAAAGGATCTTGCTGTTGGATATGCCATTCCAACATGAGTCAAGCATTCTCCATGGGATTGCCATCTGATCTATGGGGCAGCCAGATTAAATGGCAGAACTCATCCTCATGCTCACTCAACCACTGCCGAACAAACTATGTACACTTAACAGTAGCATTGCTGTTCATGAAGAAGCAGCCACATGTGGGATAAAAACGCAGCACTGCAAGATGGACTTGTTGGCAGCACTGTTCAGATAGTCATGGAATGCACCTGACCTTCCATGAATATCAGAGGACTGGTTCCATATCTTGACACAATCACCAGAACCTGAACATGTCTTGAAAAAGCATGCTAGATCCAAGCTTCATGGGGCTCCCACCAAATCCTCTGCCTACCATGTCTTTTCCAAACGCATTTTTATTTGCTTGGCAGGAGTTTAGCTATCCAGAAGTCGATCGGTTATAAAATCTAATAGTTTGAACGAACAACGTAGAATTTAAAATGGACTTGGCCATCCAGTGTGGAAATAGGGAATGGCATTGTCCGACATGATTCAAACTCGACTTTTTTTCTGAACCGATTAATCTCACTGGTTTAATGTTTTGTAAGGAAGCCGAACATCATTCACCTAAATGAAAATGCTTATGGAATAGACTGTACCTAGTCACAAAGTTCCAGACACCACTATAGACAAATTCTCCTGTTCTTTGCAGAAATCAGGGTTTTGTATACTTTGTACACTTTGTTCTTTCAGTACTTGGTTATGTCATTCCTTCATGGTTTATTTAATAAATTGAAGGATATTCAACATAAATGTTTACGTAAATATTAATAAATTTGCTTCTTTCCATAATGTTTGAATTATGATAGGAAAAAAAAATTAACAAAAACTTGCCCACAATCAAAATTTCAGAGGCTTCTCCAAGACAAATTTCAGAAAAAAAAAATTTCATCATTACATCTGTTAATTCAAAGATTTATTTATCTAGCCAAGAGGTTTGTTTCATGTTTGTGGGATATTTTAATCAAATGCTATTAAGTGTTTTGTTGAATAATGCACTTCTATACTAAATTCAGCTAGAAAAATAAGCATTTCTTAAGAGATAAGGTGATCTAATAAATTTCAGCATTCTTACGATTGATAAAAAGAAGAAAGATGCACTTTTTCATAGAATAGTTTGCATTTGAAACAAGGCCTTTGATTTTAAATTGCAATGTCGGTTCTTCTCCTTCCATCTCCAGTAATTCCCTGCAAAGTATCATAAAAAAATAATAATGATATAAATAAACAAATGATAATGTTCTATATTTATGTCAATATTTATCATTATCATCATAAAAGACCTTAATCTTAATGAAATTAGGCAATGCAAAAATATAGGATAGGCACATAATAAATCGTACTCGGCATAAAACACAATAAAGTCAAAGTTCGTTCTATCTTCCCAGATATAATGTTTTCCTGGAACCGTCGCTATTTTTCGTTGGTCCCTGTGCAAATGCTATTGAAATCATGCTAGTAAAATCCGCATTCATTGTTCCTCAATCTATTGCTTACCTACATAGGCTTTCCTCAAGGCTTCTGCTTTTGGAAACCTATGTGATTATGCAATGATGTGAATTGTAAAATTTTATTTTTGGTTCTTTAAGAACTCTTAACCAGCATTTCAATGAATTCAAAGATAAATGTAAATTAAATGTAATGCTCTAATCATTTTTTATGAATTTTATTTTATATATTAGTAGCTGAAATTCCCGGCATTGCTCGGGCTCTTTTTTGATGAAAGTTTGCAATTTCTGGATGTGAATTTTCAGAAAAAATGAACACATGTAAATTGCTTAGAATGAAAATTGTAAAAATTCATGTTTAAGATCTGAAAAGTCTTCTTTTTAAATGTTCCCAATGGATGGCCTCTCCAACTGCAGCCCTTTAGCACTTCTACTCGACTTCGTTCATGTTCGAATGGTGTGTTTAGCTGAGTGAGTTTAACGCAGTGCCGGAGAAAAAAAGGTGAAGAATAATGTATGTTGTTTCAAAAGTTGAAGGAATTTGATTGAAAATGATTCAATAGTCTGTTCTGATGTTTCTTCATCTCTGGCTGTGGCTTTTGTTCGCAAGCTTTTTTTCATGTGTTCTTTTTTTTTTCTGTTTTTTCACATACAGAAATTGCAATTTTTCATCATATTTGAGCCCGAGCTCTGCTGGGTTTCTCAGCTCGTTTTTTTCTTTTTAGAGTTTCATGCTCTTTGATGAAATCTCGTTGTTAAGGCTGTTTTTAATTTTTTTTTTTTTTTTTTTTTTTAAATTTTGTTTTTCAATGTTTTGAAAAAAGCTTCTTTTTTTCCATTTTTTAACTTCAAATTTTTTTTTCCTGATCAACCCAGTGTTGGTCAGGCTCTTTTTTGACGAAATTTTACAATTTCTGTGTTCTACTGTACAATTCAATACAGACCAAAAAACACAGTTCATAATCACATTTGATTGTACAATTCAATTGGATCCTTAATGTTTGTTTCTATAATTTGCAGCCATTCATTTGCAATAAACATTTCCAGAGATGGTGTTTTACATTTTTTATTATGCCTTGGCCCACTGTCTGTAGTGTAGATATGCAATTCGATGGAAGGAACCCTAATTGGTGTTGCTTAAACATACATGAACAAAGTGCTCTGAACAATTGTTTACTATCGAAATTATTTTTCTCTTCCTCTGCCCATATTTGTATTTAATTTTAGTGGTCATTCCTGGAAAATTTCTCTTATCATCCAGATCTTGGCGTTACTCTTTCATACATACGGCAAAGAAACAGCATCTTTGAAAAAAGGTGGTTTACAGGTGTTGACCAATCAGAAAAGGGTTTTGACTTATGATCGTTGTAATGAGGAGATAGCTTACCAAGGGAACATAAAATTATAATGTTAATCTGAAATTAGTAAATGAATAGCATTTTTGCCAGGAATTAGAATGTTAATCACTAAAGGAATAGCCTTTTTGCCAGGAATTTTAAATTTGAATCTTATTTTGAAACATACGTTAACGTGAGGTACATTGTAATGGGATTTTACTGTACTCTATAAAACATACCTAGCAATGGCAGATCCATATACAATTTGAATATTATCCTTTGGTGTTGAATGAGAAGGTGTTCGGACATCAGCAATACTTTCACCAAACTAATAATGACAGAAAAGAAGAGAAACATATTATTATGATATTGTTATCAAGTTAGTGATAATGAAAACTATTTTTTGCCTTTTCTCTCCTTCAAAAAATGAAGGCAGAGTTTAAAAACATTAAGAAAAGTTGTTAACCTTTTTCAGTGTAAAACTAACACTGGCATTATGAATTGCATAACGACTAACCACGTCAACTATTCTACCATGCTCTTCGGAATGATTTCTAAATGCTTGTCTTCGAGTTGGCATGTTATAAAACATATCCTCAACCTAAAGCAAAAAATATATTTAACTGTTAAGGAAAAAGAAACTTTATTCCTGGTTATTTTATTCTTGACAATGGCATATCTATTTGACATTCAGGGGGAGTATTCATTATACAAGGTGTCACAAATGTACATGTTCAAAATGAAAAATGAAAAACTATGAAAATCACTTCCATGTATGATATCCGAAATATTACCATTATGGAGATATTAACAAGTCTGTGATTTTGTCAGTAACCCCTACCTTATTCTGTTAAAATTTGTGTTTTCGGGAACGTGTGTAGTTTTGAAAAATTTGGTTAGTGGTATTCTATTCTTTGGACAACGTGGTATTCAATTTCAGAAATTGCATGCATAAAATTTTTCGAAATGAGGTAGGGGTTACTGAAAAAATTACAAAATACCGTAGTTAATATCTCCATAATGGTAACATTTCTGATAACATACACAGGGACGGATTTCATAGGTATTAAGACCCTATACTCAATTTTTCATTTTGGAAGTATACCCTTGGGACCTGTATATGGTAAATAAACAACATGTGATCTTTATTATCGTGGATAAACTAAATTATCTGAAATTAATCTGAAACTGAACTACATACAGTAATTTGTGTGCCAACATTCCCAGCACAAGGTTTAGGCAATTCTTTAGGTTTTCCATCCATGTAGGACCTCCTGTAATGTTAAGAGGGGTTATCATTCACTTTAAGATCGGTGTTCAGCAATCAGAATACAGAAAATTACCTCAAAATATAATATAAACTTTTACTGTTAATATATAGCATGTCCCTAAAGTTCAGTCTCATAAGGAATATTGAAAAAGTGCAGGTCAAGTATACACACAGATGAATAGGCAGAATATAGCAATATTATAGCCTTTATTTCAGGTAGGAAAAGCATTACTACAAGAAATGTTCAAATTGATACTCCTCTTGAGCCTTGCAGGTAAACATGGAAAGCTCATTGTACATTGTGTAGCATTGCACAACATGCAAAATTAGTTCACTTGTTCAATTATTGTAACATTCCTATAACAGAGCAATGTGGGGGAAAAAAAAAAAAAAAAGGCTATAATAGAACTATATTATATAGGGTGACCTCAAATGATCACCCTGATTATTTTACCCATGATAGTAAATAAAGATTGTTTGTTACAGGTAAACTTGGAGACACATAATGTTTCTGTACAAGTGTGTTCTCGCTTTGGAAAGAACCACCTGATGTGAAGTTACTTAAATCATGGATGAGACACTTTTTAGCACCAAGATCAGTGCTTAAGGTAAAATCAGTGCAGACTATCAGTTTCTAAAGAGACTGTTAAGACAATTCAAACCTTGTTTGCTAAGTAAGAAGCAAAAGTACACATGGAAGCAACCTTACAGAAAATATTTCACTTAGAGGATGGTTCAATGAATAACAAACAACAACAGACTGGTCTGTATGATTGATATGACAATTTCTAATAATGTCACTTTGATTATTATGGATCTGAAAATGGCTACAAAATTCAATTAGATGAAATTCGTACAAACTTCAATTACCACAGAGTACAGTACACAAAGTGGTATGCCAACTTCTAAAATTGTATGAGTACGAAGTGCAAACTGTTTAGGCATTATAGCCAGATCACGACATGACCAATTTGCTAATTTGATTGAGGAGAATAATAATATCTTGCAATGTGTCTGTTTTTCCGATGAGGCTACATTTCATGTAAGCAGAATAGTTAACAGGCATGACATAAGAATCTGGGGATAAGTGGCCTGGTGGGCTTTCACTGAAATTGTGTTTCAGTAAAGTTAAGCAACGTCAGGCAAGGCTAGTCACTGGATGGGCGACTCATCAGTGACTCAGGTTCATCACCCCCCCCCCCTCCGGCTGCTGTGACCATCATACAACAGTCGTTAATCCAGGCCCATCCAGAGATCCAACTCGTCGGCCTCAGACCATACAGGCTCTGGATGGACGTATTGGATTACAATGAATTATAAATAAAAAAAAATAAAAAATAAATAAATAAAATAAGAGACATGTGTGCTATGGATTTATGCATGTTCGGGTGCTTGGCCCGTTCTTCTTCCTTGAAAGAACAGTTAATAGAATTGTTAATTAACCAGTTTTAAGAAATGCAACCGATTGTCATCTTTCAGCAAGATGGAGCTCCTTTTTATTGGGCTCTTCAAGTTTGCATGCATCTTCAATGGAACATTCCCAAGTAAGTGGATTGGCAGAGATGGCCCAATGGACATGACCTCTTTGTTTGGGTGTATGTTAAAGATTTTGTCTACAAAACAGCAATTCCAGATCTTGTGACAGTGCATCAGACATGTAATTGAACACATCACACTACAAATGTTGCAGAATGTGTTGTGTGAAAGTGAATATCGGTTGGAGAGTTGGCTTGCTACCAGGGGCACACATGTTGAAGTTTATTAAATTTTTCTTTTATGGTTAAAAATTTTATATGTTTATGCACCGGCATATAAATGTATGTATCATTATCAGTGTGCATTAAAGAATTTATAAAATATAATAATCAGGGTAATTATTTTTGGATATTATACATTTATTCAACTACGAGTATTAAACATTCCAATATTTCAATATTCCCTATGATACCAGACTTTTGGACATTCTGTATTGTCAATATTAACTTACTTGTAAGCACATTTCGAATCAGCAGTCTTTGTTGTAATTGTCAAATGGGCTACGTGACTGATACTAGCAAGAGCTTCACCACGAAAGCCGTATGTACCTATTTTTTGTAAATCTTCATATTTTTCCAGTTTACTTGTTGTGAATCTTTCGCAAACAATTTCCAAATCTTCTTTCTGTTAAAAATGATTTATTAAAAACTTTTTTGAAAAGCCGTTATTAACAAACTCTCCTTCTTTGTAGTCAATACTTTTAATATTGAAATACAGTCGAACCCCATTAATGCATACTCATTTAATACACATTTTTCCCTTGATCACATCCCTGTGAAAGCATTTGTATGTAATACAACCTGTTTATACGTGTTTATTTTTCTCCAAAACTGGATAATGCATAATTTTTGGTCTCAAAATTAAGAAATTATTGGCAATGTTTAATGCAAAATTTTTATTACGCATGCAATATTCAATTATGTTCTGCAAATTGATCCTATTAGACATAAACAACGAAGCACATGTTACTCCATAAGTGATTTCTAATTTGTTGTCAAGTATTTATATAAACATGTTCGTTTCTAAATGATATTCACAATATCTGCATTCTTCACAGTCCTATTCACAGCATAGAACAAGAAGATAGTGATGAAGTCGGAGAAATATGTTGTCTATATCAGATGAGATTCAGTCATTCATTCCATACAGTGATAATGTCATCCCCTCCCCTCTGAACTTTTACAATTGCACAGTCTTTAAGGAATGTAGTTTCTAAGAAATATAAACAATCATATAAACAGACTTCAATAATCGAGTTCTTTTCCAGAAATAAATAAATAAATAAATAAATAAATAAATAAATAAATAAATAAATAAATAAATAAATAAATAAAAAGACGTGTGTCTCAAGCTCATTTTGTAACAGAACAGTTTTGGGATTTTCAGAAAATGGATAACACTTTTGGATCTTTCATTACCGGATAATTAGTGTCCCCGGATAATACGTGTTTTTCGCTTGGTCCCATGAAATGCACATTAGCAGGGTTCAACTGTACACACAGACATGGTGTCCCATAAAGAAAGAACAAAAATTTGAGGGATGATAGTCGGGGTTGGGACCTACCAAAAAACAAAATAGGACCTTAGTAAAAACCTTACCATTTTCGTGATATTAAGGATTTTATCATTCTTTCGAAAATCTCCACTATGTTTAATTTTTTACATTGCTGCAACCATAAACCACATTTCTTTTATAAAAACCAGTGATCTTTATCTTTAAGTTGTGTTTTCTGTTCTTTCATCACATTTTATCCCTTTCAAATTTAACTTAGCAATGTCTCCTTTATTGTTGAAAAACCCACAAGTATTACACCATTTTATAATCTCCATTAAATACACATTTTTTAAATTAGTAAATTTATTTCATTCGGTACTTTTTTCCACCAATCTGATAAGTGAGTTAGGCAAGATAGCTCTTCAAGAGTTATGTAGTATAAAAATAAGTGCAAACGAATGTGGTTTGTGACCTCAGCAATGTAAAAATTAAGCACAGTGGAGATTTTTGAAAAAATGATAAAAATCCTTAGTATCACAAAAAAGTGAGAATTTTACTAAGGTCATATTTTGATATTTTGATAGGGTCATCCACAGCTATCATCCCTCAAATTTTCACTCACTCATTATGGAAGACCCTCTTTATATTATCCAGATCCCTGATATCTTGCATTAAAACTTTTATCTCCAAGATACAAGGTATCCTGCATATTTTGTTGAAATAGGTTAGCTATCTGATAAACATCCCAATTGCATAATTGCACATTTATTACATTATTAATTAATTGTGTAATTAATATGTCATAATTACAGCAGGACTGCATTATAACGTGTTCTGATATGGTATGATAGGTCATCGGGCCTTCTTCCTTTTTTCTGTTTTTTTGAGCTGATATTGACTTCATTTCATTCACAAAGTATTTTCTGGACTTTAAATGACTAAGTTATAATGGGTCCTGCTGTATATACAAAACAAAAATACCAGGTAAATGTGTAGAATAATTTACAGTACGTTTTTGCATCTATAATAAAAATGTTAATTGGTGAAGATAGCAACATCTTGGATTAAATAGTGACATTTAACACAATTGGTGTATGAACAGATTTCATATAATTGGATTTATATGCTATAGAATAAGCCATATGCAAAACTACAGTGCACAATTCAGTGGCACTCTCGCGCAATGCATTAGGGGATTGATAGTATCAATCGAGCTTTAGAAGGTACGTCTGCGTTTAGGCCCTGCAACAAATACAAGATAAAATTTATCTTAAATTATCAATTTTCTAGAATAAAAGCAAATGAAGGGGTAAAACCGCTTTGTTTACCACTGCGATTGCCTTGGCGATTACTATCAACTGAACAGTTTTGAATAAGGTCTATTCATAAGTTGGTAATTAAATTCAAAACAACTATGATGGTACATAAATTCTTTATTTTTCATAAACATTTAAATGATTTTTTTTTTGATCTAATACATTCATTTGGTCTTTCAGAAACGTATGTATTATGATGCAAATCTCAATGGCCATGAATGTTTAGATGCAGTCCTCTGGCTCTAGTAATCGGCAAGTCGCAGCCTAGAATGTCACAGTGGCATAGATGTTCCTGTTTGTTCTTTTAGACCCCTATTAAAAGCCTTCACTTTGCAGTTGGCCAGCATGGAGGCTAAAGGGCAAATTTATCTTCAAATTAACCGTGCTTTGGAAAAAATTTGGAGGAGACCAAATCTGCATGATGATTGTAAAAGATGATGATGATGTATCATGAAGTGTTTGAGCCAAATTCTTTTTTTTCTTTTTTTTTTTTGAAAAGTGACTTATTTTATGTTGATAATTTTAAAATTATATTATTTGTTTTTAGAGAAAGAAAAAAATTTCTCCATAAGCTGTACAAAAGTCTGAAACTGGTTCTCTATCTCAAATTAAACCCTTTATAATCCTCTACCATTTGTAGAATTTTGACCCTAAAGGTTTTAGACATCCTATCTCAAATGCCACAGAAAAATGTCTGTTTCTCTACTGAACCACAAGGGGCATACACATTAACCAACTGGAAGTTGGGAACAGATGTTAAGATGTCTAACGAAATCACTCTGTACTCGCAGTTGCATATACAGTTCAACACCTGAATGGAAACCGAGGATAACAAATGGATAACAAAAGATATGGTAACAAAAGATAACCTACCATATCTTTCGACCTAATCCATTATTCTTTGTCCCAAACCATTAATATTGTAGCCAGTCATTTAAAAGTATTAAAAGGCAGTATTGTTTGCTGTATTTTGAATAGTGATTAAAAGTATTAAAAGTACAACAAAGTGATTGAATTGTTAGTTTGGTAAGCATCACAACAATTTTTCAGAATGGCCTCCCTAATCTAATGCGTTTGATTTTTGCTTGATGAATGCAATTTCTGACTTTAGCAATGATGCAAATGTACACCAAATCATCACCATTGCTCATCCTTGAAAACGACATGAGAGAACTTTTTCATCCATGTGTATATCATGCCAATAGTAATGAACATTGTCTGGGCCATCCAAATTATATTTTTTCTCATCACAGAATGCAACATGTTTTTGCATTTCACTGTTTCCAATGAAACATCAAATCACTCTGGTTTCCTTATGCTTTAGAGTTAGGTGGTGTTTTCGTTGTTATTTGATGTAAGCATCGTTTGTAAATTAATTTAAAATGTTTCTGGTGGTTCTCGATGTAACTGGTAGCTGGAATGATGCTGCGATGGATGAGATGAGGCTCTAGTCATTGTTGCCACCCTTTATATAGAATGCTTGTTTCTGATGGATAATTTGGGGGTCTTCCAGAACGTTTTTTTGGACCCATATGATGGTGGATTTTGTAAAAAACGATGAATCACTTTTTTGATTTTCCTGCAATTTAACTTACTGACTTTCCGCAATTATGATACGCTTTAATTTGACCGTTCTGCTCATCAGTTAACTTCTACCTTGACCCATTGTAATGGAAGTTCAATACCGTAACTAATAAACTGTTTAATATTTAATTTTAAATAAATCAGGTGATCTCTTTATAAGATTGGGTCGGTGGTCTTAAACTTTTTTCCAGCACTTTTACACTCTCATTGTCTGATTATCCATGTTAAATAAATATGAGTTTATTGGTGATAACTAAACAGTAATATTAAATTCGGCTATAATTTGGGTGCTTGATGCATACTTACTCGGATTCCTGTTCCATTATCTTGAATTTGCAAAAGTTTAAGTCCCCCTTCTTTGACCGTAACTTGGATCGAGGTCGATTTAGCATCGAGACTGCAGATGAAGGCACGAAATATTATTATCATTAAACATTAATAATACAATGAAGTTACTCAAATTTGTAATACCTGTTCTCCAGCATCTCTTTTAAAGCATTTGCAGGTCGTTGAACAACTTCCCCTGCTGCTATTCGGTTAATAACAGCTTGCTCTAATTTTTTAATTACCGCCGCCATATAAAAACTAAATCTCAACAACAAATAACTTTAAATAAGTTCCTAAGTTTCTAAAAATTAATTTTAAATGAAGATTTAGTAAATAATTAATGACAGCGGTTTAAATTGCCCGCGATCTTCATCGTGTTATTGAGGGCATATAAAGAGAACATCAAGGAATACAAAGCTGTCCCATATTATGATAAGCAACAGGAATATTAAAGTTTACTCGCTGTATTTAAGGAAAATTAATCCAAATTATTCAGTGCTACATGTGAATGATGTTTGGATAAGTGGATCTCTCATCAGTTTTCATTTAAAGCAGGAATGTTATGCTCATCTGATACTACAACATGAAACCGAAACCGAAACAAAAGTTTCTTTTGAAACCGGAATCAAATAAAACGCTCCGATCTCAGTATTGATACCTGTATAAAGACTTGGATATCACCAAAATTATTTTGAGAAATAATTTTGAAATAATTAAGTTGTTATATTGAATATTTAAGAATGTTAAATGTAGGCCGCCTCCTTTGAGAAATTGAACTCTGCTGCGTTATTATCTAGGGGGCTATGGCCATGGAAGAAGTAGAATTCTACTTCTTCCATGCTGTGGCTGCGTTAACACTCCAGAGAATGGCGCGGGTGTTTGTAACACGGGTGGTGGCGCGCGGTCTGTGAGACCCCATTTGAAACTACTTTTTTTAATGTTCAAAAATGAAATTCATGAATATCTTTTATCTATCACTTAATTTACCTCATTATTAGTAGAACACCTCAAAAAATTTTTCAATGTTATCTAAAAAACGCAACTTTTAGAAAGAAATTTAAAAACCCTTCTTTTTCCGTCAAAATTTCAGGAAATGCATTTATAAAAATAAAATAGTTGAAAGTCGATACTTTGCATTATTTTTACTTTTCATACATGTATATTATCATACATAAAAGAAAACCATTATAAAAATGAATAATAGCAATCATTTCTCAGAGGATAAAAATGCCTATTTTTTTTATTATTAAAAAACTATAATGTAATTTTTCTCGATATTTAAAATTATTTAATTCAAAACTTGTATCAACGGAGATAATATATATATGAAATTATATTTATAGAAGAGTTTATTACTCTTGAAATTCAGAAAACAGCATTAGTATACTTGCATTATTACTTGCATTATTATTTGCGTTTCGCTCCAAATATTTGTTTTCAAATAAAAGTTTCTAAGTAGGAAAATATTAATAAATAAAAAATATATTGGAAATTAACGTGTTCGGCACGCAACTAATCTGTCAGATTTCGCGCTCAGACGCTCAGCAAGCTTTTCTTTATCTGACTCCTCAGAATGAACATGGCGGCACCTACTGCGTTGAGAAGATACCAAAGAGGCTACCTACTAGAGCCACATCATGGCGATGCCCAGTGTACTCTTTCCTTCCTAGCTTAGGAAAACTCTTATCACGATCGAATATTATGCATGCCCAGTTGGACATTTGTCTTTTTGCCATTCAGGACATTTGCTCCTAACTGCTTATACTGCTTCAGTATTCTTCGTGTTCAGAATGTAATTAATAACTATAAAATTATTATACAAACTTATCACATACAGGAAATAATAACATAAATACTGCTCCCTGTTGCAGCCAATACAGTAGAGTCCGCTTATAAGAGTCGCCTCGGGAACAGAGAAAATCGCTCTTATATCCGGACTGCTCTTACAACCGTACCACACATAAACAATAGAATAGACATTTGAATTTTTAAGATGTTTATTAAGATATTTCATCTGACAATTTTGCTTGGTTTAATAAAACTGAAATCAAGAATTGAAGAAATCTGTTACTTTACTTTGTGAAAAATTAAAATATACAGGGTGTTTTTGAATTGAGTACAGATTTTTGGGGAGATAATAGAAGAGGTCCTTAGAAGTATTTTTTGTCATATGAACATGGGGTCCCCGCAGCTCCGTTTACTTACAATACTGCATTGAACAATCAAATGACACCGGGACAATTACTGTAAAAGTCATACAGTAGATTGCTTGTGTTAATTGTTAAAAATAAAATAATCTAGCCCCACCAACGCACACTGCGTCCCGGTGTCATCTTTCTTTGATTTTTGTCTTCAGTGCCTCAAGAACTTCCAGTTTTTTCTCCATAGATAAGATGCTCCTTATTTTAGATGCCATTCTCTATAATTCGACTTAAGGAACTTTAATAAACATCGACAATAGAGCAGTGGAGTGGAAGAAATAATGCGAGTGGTACTGAAGCAGAGCTCCCAAACTCACTCGTCACATGTATAGACCAGGGGAATTACACTGAGATAGATCAGAAGCCTGAAAAAAACCGGAAGATCCGACAATCGAACAGTGAAGTGTACATTTGTTAGGATGCGACGAAAGCAGCGCTTTCACAAAACTCATCCAACCAGAATACCCTCCAAATGAAATACACTGAGGTAGTCAAGAAGCCTAACCAACCAAAGCGGTCTTCCATATTATACAAAAAAGAAAATAAGATTGACGATTGTCAGAAACAAAATACAAACGAAATAAAAAACACAAGGAGAAAGAAGATTATCACATCTTCCAGTAGTCCGGGAAAGAGACGTTGCTAATATCTTCAAAATTGACGTCAAGAACGTGCCTCGGTTTACGATACTTTGTGTGCCAGTTCATATTCAATGAGTTCTTCAGTATTCCATTCACAAGTTTATTGTCGTGAGTCTTCATCTTCTGTATCCTAATCAAAAGGAGATCCTGTATAAACTTTCCGATATGGGCCATGTTTAAATCCATGTGGATAGATTGGTTTTTCACCGTCCTTCTGTCCAGCTGAGCAATGGTCCTCAGGGTAACATTCTGGAATAACTGTAGTTCACCCCATATGGTTTTACAGATAGTCGCCCACGCAGGCATGCCATAGAGGAGTATAATCGATTTGTATAGAAGTAGCTTGTTGTCAATGCTGAGGGCGCTGTTGCGACCCATGAGAGCTATGATACTGTACTTAGCCCTCTTCGCTTTGTTCAGAGCATAGGACATATGACGGTTCCAGATAATCGTAGTTGTCCACCCAGTCCAGTTTCTTATTGAACAGAACAAGAGAATCTGGGGGACGCTTGAGCTTCCTATTGAGGTACAAAGCCTTGCACTTTCCGACGTTAAGGTTCAACTTCCAGCAGTTAAACCAGTCTTCGAACTGCTTCAAGGCGCACTGCAGCCGAGTGATAACGTGAGCCGATGCCATAATGTGTATCATCCGCATAAAAATACAGATTACAATTATCGGGTTTAGGGAAATCATGTACAAAGTAATTAAATAGCACAGGCCCGAGTACAGAACCCTGAGGGACACCGGCCTTTACAACACGGGGCGTGGAAAGATTTTCTCTAACTTTGGCTTGATAGGATCTGCCGTCAAGAAAGGATTTCACCAACAAGATCAAATCGGCAGGGAACCCGTCTCTGATCATTTTGTAGACAAGGCCCTCATGCCACACATGGTCAAAAGCTTTACTGACATCGAGAAATACTACCCCACAGTACCTGGAGAGGTTCAGGGGGGTGCTCAGGTCTTCAACGAGTCTCCATACCTGCATCGGACAAGAGTGGGCAGCACGAAAGCCAAAATGCTCTTCCCGAAAAAGGTCATTTGCAAGACAGTGGTCTTGGAATCTGACGAGAATCGTTTTCTCCAACACTTTGGACATCGTGGGTAGCAGGCTAATAGGCCGGTAACTCGCCGGAATCGCAGGATTTTGGATACTCGACAATCGGGGATACTCGACACAAGAGATTGCTTCCAAGCCACAGGGAAGTAAGAAAATTTCCAGCAGACGTTAATGATATTAGTGAGATAGTCAATAAAGTTCTTTGGGAGATTTATAAGGGCGTTATTACTCACCTTGTCTCTTCCTGGAGCCTTCTTCTTTTTCAGTTTACTTATGATGGTGGCGACCTCTCCAGCCTCGATGCTGTTCTTAGTTAAATGCTGTGGGACTTCATCAAAGTTGACAATACCTTCTTCCACACGCTGAGACATGATTTGGCTCTCAGACTTATCGTTGGTAGGAGTAACAAACTGCATTTCCAGTGAATCTGCAATGACTTGGGCCTTGTCCTGATCAGTTTGCACATAGTCACCTTGTGGTGTACGGAGTGGAGGAAGCGTAACATTCTTCTTCTTCTGTAAAGCTCTGACCATACTCCAAATGGAATTGTCGCGAGCCGACAAGCTTTTCAGTTTTTCATTCCATCTAGCGTCGCGAAGCTCTTTTATCTCTTCTTGAACTCTTCGCATTAACCTGTTGTACTTGGTTTTGAGCCAAGGTTCACGATAGCGTTGCCATAGTCTACGGTCCTGTTTCTTTCAGCAATTGGGCGTTGGATTCCAGGAGTGAGTTGGATTCGATGAGAAGGTTTATTCTCTGATGGATACTTACTAGCTTCTATGGCACTGTTAATACATCTGGTGATGTCTTCAACACGTTGATTGATGTTCTCTGTACAGCAAGCAACGTCGGGATGGCAGCCATATTCCTTAAGAATATCTTTGTAGAGCTTCCAGTCTTGATGATGTATCAGTTCCTCTCGGAAATTTATGTCGACATTGTCAAAGTTCAACGCCACAGGCTTGTGGTCAGAAGAAAGGTCATCAATCGTGAAGATATTGTACGGTTTGAAGAAACCCTTCAAGAGCGAGATGTCCAAAACATCACTACTAGGGGAGTGGTCGCAGTTGTAGGTGTCCTCCACAGGTCCAGCAGCGATGATATCATCTCTACTTTGTATGTACCTATAGAGAATCATGCCGTTGTAATTCTGCGTTCTAGAGTTCCAGCTTGGGTGTTTGGCATTTAGGTCACCAGCCAGGACGACTGGAGTGTCACTACTGAAGAGTTCATCAAGCTCGCAAATGTCAAGATAATGTTTAGGTGAATTGTAGAGCGCCACGAACTTCACTTCACCACAGGAGACGTCATTGATAATGATGGAGGCCAACTCCATACCTGCATAAGACTTCTCCCTTATGAATCTCCCTTATGAATCATTAAGTGTTGAACTCCCTTCTTAATGATGATCGCAGCGCCCCCAGACGCACATCTTGCAGCATTTGAAGCCATTCGATCCTTACGGTACACACAATAGCCAGGTAGCTTGAAGTCTTGGCTTGGTTTGAGGTGAGTTTCACAGAGGAAAGCGACGTCGATTTCTTGCTTTACCAGAAAGTTGTGAAACTCGATACGCTTTCGGGAAATGCCCCTAGCGTTCCATATCACGCACCGAAGTTCAGCTTTGTTGATTACAATATAACGTTGTACAGCCATTCTAAAATTAGTTGCTCGTAAGGAGCCCACTCAACTGTGGGTAGCTTTTGCCTAGATTAGAAAACAGATGAAAGATACGTCCTAATTGTTTATACATACCTGGTAGGTCGTTGATGTTGAGGCCTTTATCTTCCGGCGTAGAGATAGCGGCAGCATAGGATTTGCCTGCTGTCATTTTAGAACTAGACATCCTTTGAACCTGGGGATATTTTGGACATTTCGTGTAGCTTGATGTGTGCTGTCCACCACATCTGATGCACTTTGGGGGGTCTTGTCCTTTGATCTTGTCCTTTAATCTCTTGACTGGTGCCCCTCAGCACATTTATTACAACGAGGATCTTCTGTGCAGCCCATGGATACGTGTCCGAAGCGCAGGCAGTTGCAACACTGTAGTGGCTTCTTGTTCCCTCGAAAGGCCTCCACTGAAACTGCCAGCGGCCCAATACGTGTTTTGTTTTTCAATGACTGGTTGTGTTCGATGTTCGGGAGTAGAACCAAAACCATGGGCATATCAATGGATCCTTTGGCTTTCCTCAATCGAATAACTTTTTCCGGGAAGTAGTTGGCTCTTTTTAGGTCTTCTTGGAAGTCATCGAGGTCATACGTAACATCCACATTTCGAATTACGTATTTCAAGACCTTCTCCGACTTCAGTTGATGATGCTGAATTTTTAAAATATTATCAGACTTATTTCCAGAGACTGTTGTGTGTTTCTTCATCTTCACATTTAACTTTGACGGTTTCAGCTCTGCCCGTATGAACGGTGATCTTTTCCACTGGAACATGCTTCTCGAGCTCAGTTAAAATCGTCTTAAACGGGACGCCATGAGTCCGCACGAGAATTCGCGGCACATACCTCTTCGTGATCCTAGGGTCTTTATTAACCTCGCAGCTAGGTGTGTGCTAAAGAAGCCGTCCTAAGAAGGACGCATCTAGCTTTAAGGAAAAAAAACAAAAAAACAAGTCAGGTTTGCGAGAATGTTAATTCTACGCCAGGGACCCACTCGTCAATGATTAGAATAATAATAGATGATATGAAAAGTCCTTAGCTAGGTTTGCGAGGAAATTAATCCCAACGCCAGGGACCCAGAAGTATAATGAGCGTCTTGATGTACTGGTTTACGGGAATATTAACTCCAACGCCAGGGACCAGCACATAAGACGTAACAGAAGGTGAATATCGCCCTGAAAAGGACGCACCGTGAAATGAGAGTAATGAAATGATACCTGGAAAGAGAGTAGAGGTGATACCTTGAAGAGCTAGTCCTGTGTCCTGTCCCGACCCGAAGGTCCTCCTGAAGATGATTGAAGAATATTCCCCTCATTCTGGAATAAAAAGGTTGATTGGAGATTGTCTTAGAAAAGGAGGGGGGGAGCAGTTTCTTGATGATCTCGACAATTTACATCGGGTAGATTGATCGCTCTATAGGAGCACGCCGACCCTCATAAAAATTGGAAAACACATCACGAACCTCTCTGATTGCATGCTCTCCATCCGGTGTATCTGGAATCGGGGTGATAAATTGATTGCTAAGTGACTCAACAATTAATTCAACTTTATCTTGGTCTGTAGTGGCAAGAGTAGTACCGTCTGGAGAAAACAGGGGTGGGAATTTCGTTTTCTTACTCTTAAGAGCTCTAATCGTAGTCCAGAGCGAGTTGTCATGAGTTGAGAGATTCTTCAATTTGCTAGCCCATTTTTGCACTCGTAGCTCTCTTACTTTTTCGTGGACTCTCCTAGAAAGCCTATTATACTTTCTCTTAAAGATGGGATCACCTGTACGCTGCCAAAGTCTTCGGAAGGCATTCCTCTCTGCAATAATTTGCCTAATACTTGGAGGAAGATCGAGATGGTCAGGATATTTAGGGTTTATAGGGCAAGCACTAGCAGACATCGCATTGTTGATATTACTGGTAACGTCTTCGACTCTATCATTGATTTCATTGGTGCTGGAGGCACTCGCTGTGTAGCCGTTGCTAGTTTTAAGGAAGTCACGAAAGAGTTTCCAATCCCGCCTTATAGGAAGCCGATTCAGGATGTCCATATTTAAGCCATCGAAGTTAAGGGCATCAGGAAGATGGTCTGATGTTAGATCGTCCACCGTGTAAATATTAAACGGTTTGAAGAGATCCCTGAGAATAGCAATATCCAGGACATCGCTCGCGGGCGAATGATCACAATAATATGTATGTTTGATTGGACCGATAGCCACAGTGTCCAGCTGGTTCTGGATGTAACCATATAAAGTAGCACCATTGTGATTAATACATCTGGAATTCCAGTGAAGGTGTTTCGCGACAATCGACAATCAAACAGTGAAGTGTACATTTGTTAGGATGGGACGAAAGCAGCGCTTTCACAAAGCTCATCTAACCAGAATAAACTCCAAATGAAATACACTGAGGTAGTCAAGAAGCCTAACCAAACCAAGCGGTCTTCCATATTATACAAAAAAGAAAATAAGATTGACGATTGTCAGAAACAAAATACACAAGGAGAAAGAAGATTATCACATCTTCCAGTAGTCCGGGAAAGAGACGTTGCTAATATCTTCAAAATTGACGTCAAGAACGTGCCTCGGTTTACGATACTTCGTATGCCAGTTCATATTCAATGAGTTCTTCAGTATTCCATTCACAAGTTTATTGTCGTGAATCTTCATCTTCTGTATCATAATCAAAAGGAGATCCTGTATAAACTTTCCGATATGGGCCATGTTTAAATCCATGTGGATGGATTGGTTTTTCACCGTCCTTCTGTCTAGCTGAGCAATGGTCCTCAGGGTAACATTCTGGAATGATTGCAGTTCACTCCATCTGGTTTTACAGATAGTCGCCCACACAGGCATGCCATAGAAGAGTTTTAATAAACATCGACAATCGATCAGTGTAGTGAAAAAGTACTACGAGTGGTCCAGGAGCCTTTAGATCACTTTACACACTCGCCCAAAAAGTAAACCAAATGAGGTACACTGAAGTAGGAAAGAAGCCTGATGAACCTCTTTAAGTTATCCAGTAAAGAGTCCCTTCATGGTAGGGACGAGAATCGGATTGTGGATTGACGAATAGCGAGTCCGAAAAACTAGGATCTAGCAGATCCAGTAGTTGGGGAAGTCGGCCTTGTTAATGTTCTCGAAATTGACATCCAAGATATGACGGGGTCTTCAAAACCTGAGGGAACCCCTGATAGTGAGTGAGTGGTCCAGGATACCAGCAACCAGGGTATTTTCATGATGTTCCATCTTGGGCAGCATGTTCTTGAGAAGTGTTTGAACATAGGAACCAATGTGGGTCATCCCCAGATCTTCATAGATAGAGAGATTGTTGGCAACTCTGCTGTCTAGTTGAGCAATGGACCGGAGGGTACCATTTTGGAAGGTCTGAAGATCTTTCCATCTCGATTTGCAAATGGAAGCCCAAGCAGGCAAAACCGGACTGACCGCGAAATACTTTCCAAAGAGACTGAGACAAAGTTGTCAATTTCTCAACAACCTTGGAAGGAGAACAAGGAATTAAGATGTCACCATCGCTCTCTACTAGGTCCGCCATTTCGGTTTCATCTGATTGCCAGTATTTAACGAGATTCGTTGCTCCTCAAGATAGATTTCCATTATTGGTATCTGGATTCTTTTATTTAAAGTTCACAATATAATCTGATATGTGAAAAAACTTAATAAATACTGATAATACTTAATCTTTAGAAATCCGATTAATCGAGTGAATCGACTCGAGATTTTGCGCATCCCTACTCTCTTAGTCATACTCTCCCTGTACAAGAGCCAATAGGTAGCTTTGTCTGTTAGCCAATGAATATCTTTGTATGGAGTGGCTTTAGTAACTGACTGGCGGGACACAAATGGCCGTTTTCACTGATTGGCTGAAAGTCCGTATATATAGTCATGTTCTGTCTTGAAATTCAACAGTTCCGAACGAGTGATTGTCAATTGCTACACCTCTCTTATAGAGATCTAATCTTCAATTTATAGGTAAGGTTGTCTTTTTTTTGTATTTTTAATTGAGAATAAACTAATGACTTCCTTAACAATATATTTTCTTTGAAGTTGAGTCGGCTGAAACTTTTTTTTTTTGTGTCCTTGACTTTTAGATAGAATGGCTCCAAAGAGAAAATTTTCCAGTAGGGAAGATTTCAAAAGAAAGTTAATACGAACAGAAAAGGAAGAAGGAACAGTAAACCAATCTAACGTGTTAAGCAAACAGAAAATTGAAGCAAATCAATCAGGTTAGTAACATCCTTTTGAACGTTTAACTGGAATAGTATTGGCTGTGGTACGTAAAATGTACTTTGCAAAGTTCTTTTATTCTCTGTTTCCACAGTATATAATGCTATTTTTATTCCTACTAAGGTAAAAGGGACTTGAGAAAACTCACCACTTTTCCAAAAAGATGGAATAAATTAGCAGCCCGATTTTATTCGTCACTTATAGATTTTTGCCTTATTCAGCATGTGAAGATGTTGTAGGGGTTGCAGTCTTATTGCCATTAATAAGTTGAATCGCGTTTAAAGTTTCTGATATTCCGGAGAGTTGTGTATTTTCGAGCCCTTCATTTTATTGGAATTTGTTTTTTGAATAGACCGTCTACGATAGTTTGTATTTACAATTCATTTCAATTGCAGACACATCGACAGTGGCACGTGATGATGTGGCTGCCTCTCGAGATCATCTACTTCGCCGGATCGGTGGGATACCACTAATTGTAGAGGAAATCTTTCACCATTTACCAATGCGGGATTTGTATAACTGTGCGAAAGTGTGCTCAATGTGGAATAGTGTGAGCCTGCGGGCCAAGAAAAGTCGGGGTCAATTTTCATGGATATACTGGTTGGACCAGTCCGATAATTCCCAATTCGCTACCCATATATCCAGTGTACTTCGGGAGTCATTCAACCATCCAAAAACAGCAATTCTGTTTGCTTCGAAAGAGTTGCTAGATGATCACAGAAGAAGTTTTGGTAGAGATGTAGGCCCTGGAATCGTTTCCGATTCGCCGTGTAAGTATTTGTTTTTCTTTTTGCTATGAGTAGTAATTTCAGAAGTGTGTTTGATGAGCTTATTATTTAGATAGCTGGATTGCCCACGGCTGTAGTTTAAATAATTCCTCCTGCAGTCTTAACAGTAGGTTTAGTTTTTTGCTTCATTTTACATCTACTCTAGAGTGACTTTCTTTTTTCCAGTGGTGGAGAATTTGTTGGCTGAGCTGCCTCATGACTGTGACTTGATTGGTATCCGAACTAGTCGCATTATAGGTGGCACGAGTGTTTCCCCTGAGTGCTGCCCTGCCTTTACATGTCTGCTTCTGCCCGAGATGCCTGGGGTGGAAACACATTTTGTCGACTTATTAAATCATAAGTGGCATGAAAAACCAAAGCGTAAGATTAAGTGTATGGTTGTCTTTGGTGATGCGGTTACATTTTATATATACAACCCATTTGTGCGGACAATACCAAAGACGTTCAATGATGAGCTTTCATATAATGGCGAATACGATTTTACCCTTGAAGATCCAAAACATGCAGTGGTGGAAGGCCGTGTGCCGCGTACAGTGGGGTTTGCACTTTGCGGAGAAAATATTGAAGTTGCATCTGTAGGTCTTGGCGAGGAAGTTGCAGAAGAAGATCGTATACGTAGTGCTCTGATGCAGTTGAAAAAATGTGGTCTCTCTGAAGATAAGAGTTTTGCTCTTGCATTTTCTACGGGTCTTCTTGTGCAAAGCTATATGGATGTTCACTTAAGAGTATTTCGTGAACTTTTTCCAAAGACACGTCTCTTCGGCGGTGTTTTAGGATTGACTATGTTTGGTTACGAACATTTCCTTTCGTCTAAAGATTTACCCAAGGAAAGTTATGATGGTTATAGAACTTTTTCTACTATAATAATTTTCATATCTATTACTTCATAATACACCAAATCATGCGTCTTGATAGTATCGACTTGTGAGTGCGGAATTTGATTTACTATTAATTGCTTGAGTTAATTACTATTGTTGTTTTGGATTGTAATTTGAAAAATATCGGACGATATTTTTGTATCTGTCATCAATCAACTTCTTGAAGGACCAATTAAATTTTTGATTTTCATTACGAGTTTGCTTTTTTTTTTATTCCCTTCCCTGCATTTTCCATCATTGAGAAAATCAGTCTGCAGTTATCAGTTTCTCATAGAATGTTATATTTACAGTTTAAATGGACTTGCATATTGCCCTCGATTTTATAGCTAAGTAAGATAAAAGCTGAGATGGAAGCTTCTTTCAGTCTGCTTGAAATAGCCACCATTAAGCGTCCTTTTAAATAGTAGACGCTCTTAGGAGGGAATATAAGCGTAATTCCATGTTTGAGGGCTGGCATAAAGATCCAGTGTTCAATGATCAGGCTTCAAGCGTTTAACTGCTGAAAACTGATTAGTTGGTTTATTAGAAATTTAGGCGTTGACTGCTAAGATCATTTTGCACGCAGCCCGGGACAAACATCCATGCCCACGGCGGGATTTGAACACACGACCAGGACTAGAAAGCCTGCGCTCTCGGCCGGCTGCTGGCTGGAAGCTGAGCCTTAATGTCGGAAAGTGCAAGGCTATGTACTTCAACAGAAAGTTCAAGCGTCCCCCAGATTCTCTTGTTCTATCCAATAAGAAACTGGACTGGGTAGACAACTACAAATACCTTGGCGTTATCATCGACTCAAGACTCGTGAAATCGTCACGTGGCCTACGCTCTGAACAAATCGAAGAGGGCTAAGTACAGTCTCATAGCTCTTCTGGGCCAGGACAGCACCCCTCAGCATCGACAATAAGTTACGTCTGTTCAAGGACTGGTCCACCATGCTCCTCTATGGCATACCTGCGTGGGTGACTATCTGTAGAAGCAGATGGAGCGAGCTACAGTCGTTCCAGAATGTAACTCTGAGGACCATTATCCAGCTTTAAGCTCCCTCCATTCAGATTTAAACAGGCCAACATCGGAATGTTTATACAGGACCTCCTTTTGATTATGTTGCAGAAGATTCACGACAATGACCTAGTGACTGGAGTACTGAAGAACTCAATGGATATGAAGTATCGAAAACTGAGGCACATTCTTGACATTAACTTTAAGACGTCAATTTTGAAGATATTAGCAACGTCTCTTTCCCGGACTAATGGAAGATGTGATAATCTTCTTTCTCCTTGCGTTTTTTATTTCGTTTGTATTTTGTTTCTGACAATCGTCAATCTTATTTTCTTTTTTTGTATAATATGGAAGACCGCTTGGGTTGGTTAGGTTTCTTGACTACCTCAGTGTATTTCATTTGGAATTTATTCTGGTCCGATGAGCTTTGTGAAATTGCTGCTTTCGTCCCATCTGAAGAAATGTACACTTCACTGTTCGATTGTCTGTCCATCCAGAGACCCAATTCGTCGGATTACAATGAATAATAAATAATAAAAAAAAAAGGACGTACCAATCTCTAAAAATAAAGTCAGCTTTGCGAGAAAATTAATTCTACGACTTCGGGTGTCACGTCTAAACATTGGCATCTGTTTAGAAGTCCACATAGATTAACATATACGAATATTGTGCAATTCCAACAATATTACATACATACGAGTCGAATTGATAACCTCCTTTTTTGAAGTCGGTTAAAAAAATGAAACAAGAAAAGAAATTTTGTGCCACACTTATTTGAGGCGTCATCAAAAGAGCTATGCCAAAAATACGGCCATCTCGTTGTATGACAAAACGACATGAAGAAGTTTTAGCCATAATGAATATCTTCAAAAAAGTAATATGACGCGGAATGGATCGATGAGCATCGAAAATCTTGGTCCCTGGTTCCAGTCCGGGTCGCGGAATTTTTTTCTTCCCCCTTTTTCTAATTGTGTAATTAGGAAATGTATGAAGAATTTTCTTCAGTGAACTTTGAGCAGTACGTTGATAAGGAAAAAAATAATGATCCCAATTATTGAAAATAGTGAAAATGTAAATTTAATATCAATAGAATCACATTTAGAATATGCCTTGGAATAAAAAAAAAAAAGTAATCCATTAGAAATAATAAAAAAAATGTATAATGATTATAAAGTAGCTTATTTCTTTATAATATGTTGAAGAATTGGGGGGGGGGGGGATTTTGTGATGTCACGTTAAGGGGGGTCAAGGCGTGTGTGACGGAATATGATGTGAGGGGGGTATGAAAACGTTAAAAATCAGCGTGACGTAATACTTGAATGACCCCTAAGGGAATCCAAATTCACCAAAAATGCAGACTGGTACGAGGCGCAGTCTGTATTTACGTCTCGATTTATTAGTACCAAAGGTTTCACAAAATGCTCACGAACTTGATCTTTCATAATGACCTAAAGATTTCTTTTAATTTCGCTAACTTAATTGTATCAATAGTCGGATATCTAATCAGTTACAGTGATGCACAATAGAATTATATTTACACAGGGCAAATGAATTGAAAAGTCAGAAATCACTATTTCCACTCGACTAATCTGATTAGAAAAAAATTATTTTAAGAAACAACTCGTAAATGGACTAAATGAGAAAGCAGAAACGACAGATGGAGTCGCTGCTTCTTTTCCAAATGGAATCAATTACGAGTATACACTTTGCTTTCTAAAAGTGCTCTCCCGCTCCCGTTGGACTAATTTTCCATTAACCAGAATGCCGCTTCAACCAGAACACTATTCGGCCAGAGGAAGCAGCGAAGGACATGACCTCCAACTCCGTACGTTATAAATCACTTGTGTAAATGAAGAAAATTTAATTTCAGAATGATTTATTCCAATTGTAATTCTTTCCGCTAGAAATTGTAAGTAATGGAGAGAAAGCAAACTGATAAAAAATACGGTGAAAAAAATTAATCTAATGATTGCTCATTTATGTAATGGTCTTACACATTGTGTTTTAAAAGATAGATGCTTTACTCACTCATACATGGAAAACATCATTTTTTTCAAAAATTTAAAAAGGTCTAAAATGCTCTCCAATTTTACTAAAATTCGTTGATGATTTTTCAGAAAATTCTGTTCAATGTTTAAAAATCTTTCTTCTGAGCAAAGTTTCAATGTTGAACTAAGGGAATCGAGATTTTTCATTAATGCTACTTCTATTTATTAGCATACGTCAAAGGATATAACCAAGTCAGTGAATTATTTTCGGTTTACTATGGAATATGCACTGTTAAGCATTAAAACTGCAACACCAGGAAGGACAAAAGCTATAAAAGCCAGATTTTTATACAGTTCTGTTCGACTTGGGGAGCATATAGAAATCAGTAACTCATGCAGCCACTATGAGCAGGGATAACTTCTGCTACAATGGTCAATACAGAGCAGAATGGGCTTTGGATCTTTGGTTGGGTATGTACGTCCAACATTATGGCTACCAATGTTGCTTCATTCATTTTGTGGCTATTGTTTGATTTCGTAATGATATAGGCATGTCAGCTGTTTCATAGACCACAAGAAATACATGTGGCAATATAAAGTTGAGAAATATTGCGAAAATAATGACATTTTACTCGTAAAAAATGAAAATAGGAAATACAAGGTGAATGACTTGGAAAATCAAACAGGGGCAGGTATTTCAGAGATGATCTACTGTCCTTCAAAATAAGCCCCCATGGCCTTATGATCGTGCAGCATAATGTTTTTTGACTAATGTGGAGAATTTTGACAGGCCGCTAGATAGCGTAAAACGACATAACATATGCATTCGTGTTATACGGAAGTCAACTGAATGGCTTGAGGTGAGCTATAGCGTCATCACGAGTCGCCAGAGTTGGCTCACTGTTTTATCCGTTCCACCGTTCTCGGTCCCGAAAAACCGATCGAGATGATCCTATAGATGCTCGATTGGATGTAACTGTGGGAAATTTGGGGGCCTGGGAAGTACAGTAAAGTGCTATTCTAATCATTCACGTACAATACCGATTTTGAAAACAAAGTCAATGATTTCATCAAGGACAATGGCTTCAACCTTCTGAAGAAGGATCCTACCCTGCATTCCAAAGAAACATAAGATCCGCAACCAAGGTCTTTCGCTCCGACCTCTAAGAACTCGCCCGGCAGTTATTTGTGGGAAGCCACCGCCTTCAGGTATAAGAGCCCTTATAAAGGTGCGTAAAAGAAAGATGACCGCGGATACTTTGTATGGTCGCATGTTCCGCGACTCGCATCTTCAAATCGTCATGCAGGATGCGTACACGCGATCTTCTTGAAATTCCGGTCTGCTGAGACAGACGGCGCGTTGATTTGCTTGGACTCTGCAGCATCATCGTTTAGACATTTTGTGGATTTCTTACTCGTTTTGGAGTGGTTCTACGCTTGTTTAAAACAAAACCTGTGTCCCGACACTTTTTTTTATTAAAAGTTGCATCGCACGTTTTGTTGGAATTTTCTCATCTTCAAAGTTTTGAGCAAACAAATCACTACGCGGCTTCCGGGAGTTGGTTTTTGCATAATTCTCAACAATGAAGATTCTCTGTTGCACCGAAAGCACCATTTTTTCACCTAAGAATCGTTCAAATGATGCGCTTCTCGGTATGTACCTGCAGCGCTGATAATGGGACAGCCCAATCATTGCTTACGGCGTTAGGTTGGTTTCTCTGCAGTTAATTAGTGCTCGGCACTTGTGTAGAAACATCGATGGTTTAACAATTTATCGATTAATCGTCAAAAAATAAAAGCAAAAATACACTTTCCAAAGCACCACAATATAAATGGTTGAAAACATTTCATTTGCCTTTGTTCAAAATAAATTACCAATATTTATTAAAAAATTATGATTAAATTAAAAGCCTAAATTAATTTGGGTATAATTAATTACTTATTTAAAAATTAATACCAGAAAATTTTAACACATTTATTACTGAAATAATAATGAAATCACCACAACAAAATTTTATATCTTAAAAAAAGAGTTTTATTTTGGTTCCAGCGTAATTTTTTAAAGGCTTAAAAGAACATTCATAGGAAGAGAATGCATTATTAAGAGTTCTTCAACATACTTTGGGCTTCAGTTACATCTTTTTTTTTGTTATTAGATTTCCGGCTTTTGAAAATAATCGCTCGCAAGTAACAGAGGTTGCTGGTGTACATAAGAAATGTAGCGCAATATCGCACAGAACTGGGCTCATTTCTTTCATACCTTTCCAGCACTTCACAGGATCACTTTCATGGTGATTAGGGGCATGTCAAGGAAATTTTTAAAGCTGAACGAAGATTATTTGACTGTTCTGGCTTACTGATCTTACGGAAACTCCATATGTTATTCGGATCATTAACAAAATGGTCTATAGATCTTGACTGCAAACATTGACTCATTTTAACTCATTGTTCAAGTATGTAATTGCAGATGCACAACATACAGGGCTAATGAAATCTTGGTTTTTAAACCTTGGATCAAGTATTGTAGCTGCAGCATATACAGTTTACCCCTCACAATTTGCAAACGTTTTGTTCAAGTTTGTTGAGATTCATTTGCCTCATTACTTGAGGTTATAGAGAGTTGGCTCATACTAGATGATGGTCTACTTTCAAGCCAATAATCAAGAGTGATATTTGTCTGTGGTGATATGCAATTTTAGGTTAGTTGAAATTTTGCAATAAAATAATTAATATATATTTGTGTAGGATAACCTGTGCATAATATTGTACAGTTACAGTCAAAATCATCGATGTCATGTATGATGTAAACTATGATAAACAAATCCATGTTTTAATCATCGATTAATGCAAAACATCCATTAATCAAATAACAATCGATGTAGTGCCGGACACTAACTGCATGACAACTTCACTCGACGGACTATTGCCCATTATAAATTAAGGTAAGATCATGCCACCATGTGATTATTTATTTATTGAGAGATTATTTAATATGCTTAAATTATTGTTACGTGGACCGTTGTGCCTTCATTGTAAAATTCTAATTATGGAACATATACATGATGATGATGGAACAAGCACATCATTTACACCATCAACTGAAATGTTATCACGTTTTAATAACGATCTGTATCAGAATATCTGAAATCAAAATGAAACTTTTGAATGTATGAATGCAAATATTTGAAACTTTGTTCTTACAGGGTTCGCACAGAAAATCTGTATCTCATTTCCGTGACCAAATCGTAATTTAAAAAAAAACAAAACATGTCTCTACAACAGCTTTTCAGACACAATTTTATTATTATTATTAGTTGTCACATTATATAAAATTAGCATTAGTATCAGTATTACGAGGCTTAATCAATAGTTTTTGCCTCCTGGTCTGTAACTGGACATATAAATGTAAGTATAGATGCCTCCAGTAAAATCTATTCCCCTGATTTTTCCCAGGAAGAGTCTCATTTCCCTGACAAATGCATGAAAATAGCCCTTCTTCCCTGACCACGTTTCATTTCCCTGACTTTCCAGAATGTGGGAACCCTGCAGTTGTGACACTGTAGTGGCTTCTTGTTCCCTCGAAAGGCCTCCACTGAAACTGCCGGCGGCCCAATACGTGTTTTGTTTTTCAATGACTGGTTGTGTTCGGTGTTTGGGAGTAGAACCAAAACCATCGGCATATCCTTTGGCTTTCCTCAATCGAATAACTTTTTCCGGGAAGTAGTTGGCTCTCTTTAGGTCTTCTTGGAAGTCATCGAGGTCATACGTAACATCCACATTACGAATTACGTATTTCAAGACCTCCGACTTCAGCTGATGATGCTGAATTTTTAAAATATTATCAGACTTAATTCCAGAGACTAACCTGTTGTGTGTTTCTTCATCTTCACATTTAACCTTGACGGTTTCTTATTCTTGTAGGCTATGACTGTGTTCCATCTAGTACACACTTCCTGTGTTAATTTCAAAGGTTGTGTCCCTAATGACTCTTGTTCTTTCTCTAATGAACTAGCAGTTATATTACTCCTGTGAAAGAATGTCACTATTGTCTTAACTTTCTCAACCTCATTGACCCCTATATAGCATGACACTGAACCGCACTGTAACCATGACACTGACCTCTCAGTCGACAATCGACAATCGAACAGTGTAGTGTATCGGTATTTAAGTGGAACTTGAAGCATAGCTTCCATAATCTCACCCTTCATAATCA
>JAHWFO010016894.1:337310-383846 GCA_023313115.1 Rhysida immarginata
ATGAACACTACAGCCATTTTTTCATTCTTTGAAAAAATTAATATCTCCAATTAATATAACCAAAAAAATTGTCATAAAAATTCCTTCAAGGCACAGTTTAAGGTACCCTCTAATTGCATTAATTTCATTTGGTTCTGTTTTTTTGCCGTTTCAGAAGAGATAGCTGCAGAAAATTGATCACATACGTAGGGACGGAATTTACTTTCATTCAAAATTTCAATATTATCTTCCCGAATCTGAGTTTTTAAGTCGACTTCAGAAAAAAAATTTGCGTTGGGGAAACGAAAACAGGCCAATGTAACACAAATTCTTACGTTTTAACTGCTGCACAGAAATATACAGGGTCTTTATAATTAAAGTTCCATTATGACATGGCCATAAAAAAAATTACTGGACCAAAAGCTATAATACTTGGTACAAGAGGGCATGGGAAGTTCATACCCACCAAAAAAAAATTAGTTCAAAGGGTCACCACCAGCATGGAATAGCGCTCTATGCAATATTCGTATACGAAATTAGACACGAAGACACATTCAACATGCTTTCAGTAAATGGTGGAGGCCACATTCAACATGTAGCTAGTTTTAGTAACGATTAAAGACTTGTTAACCTGTGTCTTCGCGTCTAATTTCGTATACGAATATTGCATGCTGGTGGTGACCTTTTGAACTAATTTTTTTTGGTGGGTATGAACTTCCCATGCCTTCTTGTATAATATTACCAAGTATTATAGCTTTTGGTCCAATAGTTTTTTGTTTTTTTATGGCCATGTCAAAATGGAACTTTAATTATAAAGACCCTGTATTTTTAGGTCGGTCATTACAGCTAACAAAAATACGATATGATCAACTAAGATGAATTAATTCATCCTTATACACGCCCTCTTAATGACCAAAGGTTCAAAAGGACTTTTAAAATATTTAAACGGACTGAAAACAGATCGTAAACAGCAAGGAATTCGCATAGAACACCATGAAATTCTCAATGTGTTTTCACCTCAGGATCCCACAATCCTTAATTGCAAACCGGAAACGAGAACGTCTCTATAAATGTATTTCTGCTTCACTGCTAAAGCTCCTCCTTGGAATGTTTACAAGATTTTATTGGTTTTATAATGTCAGTCCGTCCCCTTCATAATTTCTACATTTTTAGAGGTAGAAGATTGAAATTCGGAATGTATCTTACTATGGGCATGTCCATCTGCAATATTTAGCTTGGTTTTGATTGGACACTGGTATCGGAATTACGGGGGTGGGATTCAGAGAGGGCAACATATCTATGTCCTATTTAGGTACGTAAAGGCGTGAAATTCAGTATCCAGATTCTTCTACGCAAGATCTAGATTAAAATGCAATGTTGGTCCAATTGTACAGTGGGGTCAGATTTGCGGGGATGGCATTCACTTGGTCCTTAGAACTATGGCAACACATGGCATACGTTCGGAAATGATGAGAAAGGAAAGAAAATACGAGATTTTACATTTTCTACATATTACATTCGAGAAAGTCAATTTTTGATTAAAAAACTTGGAGAGAGGTAAAAAGTGCAGATAAAGGAGTAAAATAAAGAAGACCGCAGGACCTGCTACTTGCCTTATCCTACTGGGGGGGGGGGGGGGGGGAACTTCTGTTTAATAAATGTATATATGTATTTCTGCTTCACTGCAAAAGCTCATCCTTGGAATGTTTACAAGATTTTATTTTTATTCAAGATCGTGATACTAGTCCTCAAGGAATTCTATGCATTGTTACAAATTGAAACTTGTCTATATTGCACAAACTTTGCCTTCCATTGTTGGTCATGAGATATATATTGTTGATCCCTGCATAGTGTTTGTGAATTGCGTGTTGATACCATTGTTGATAACTATTGTTGTACAAACTTAGCCTTGCGTTGTGAGCTATGAGATATTTCTCATTAATTTGCCCTGTCATAACCATGAATATCGATTTTTTTTATCGATAATTATTATTTTCCGAAATCTGAGGTGGACAGTGACATTCCTCATGCTTTGAAGGTCAAGTATGCAAAATTTCATCAATATCGGAATAAAACTGCAGATTTGTATGTATTTAACATACCCACAAGCAAACATTCTTCTTTATATACACGGTCATATCACTGAATTATGACCACCCGCTTAGTAATGGGAATAGCCACCCGTTGCCGCCATAACTGCTGCTAGGCGTCGTGGCATGGACGAAGAAGCGCGCGGTATGTGTCCGGTTGTATGGCAGTTCATTCCGCTTGAAGCGCTGTCCACAGAGCTTCGAGAGTCGTAGGTGGAGGGTCCAGCTGCCGTACATGGCGATCAAGGTGCTTCCGCAGCTGGTCAATTGGATTGATGTCCGGCGAATTAGCGGACCAAGGGAGCACTCGAAAGTCAGCAGAGTGTTCCTCGAACCACTGTGGCAGGGTGCATTGTCCTGCTGGAACACACCATCACACTGGGGGAACATCGTGAGCATGTACGGGTGCATCTGGACCGCTACGATTGACAGATAGCCACAGGCATTCAAATTGCCCTTTAGACGAATCAGTGGACCTAACTGCTCCCAACAGAGGATCCCCCACACATAGCACACATACCACACAACCCCCACCAGCCTGTTTCCAGCCCACAATAGCCTCCTGCAGTCTCTTTTCATGGCGTTCACGACGCATTCGCCATCGCCCGTCAATCTTATGGAGCAAAAACCTTGACTCGTCGGAGAAGGCGACCTTAGCCCACCTGTCTGTGGTCCAATGGCGGTGCTCACGTGCAAAGTCTAGGCGTTGTTGCCGATGACCCCTGGTCAACATCGGTGCAGGAAACATGCGTCGACTGTTCAGGCCTATCCGTAGCAGGGTGCGTTCATAGGTAATCTCGGATACACGTCTGTTGAATCTGGTGGTCAGTTGATGGACTGTGACTCTCCTGTCACCTTTTACGAGTCGTCGTGACCTTTTACCGTGATGGCGTTGGGAAGCGATTTCTGTCTATGCTGTCCACTCTTTGTACACTTTCACTACAGCGGATCGTGAAATGTTAACAAATCGCGCCGTTTCGGAGATGGTGCCACCCTTGCTGCGATAGCCTATTATCATCCCTTTTTGGATGCCCGTTAAATCCGGACGTTTACCCATCTTGAGGCTCGTGCACCTGCCGTTTGATGCACCAGCTTTAAAGCTTCTCAGCCTGTTATGCAAATTTTTAAATGTGTAATCGTTGTTGGGGCGAACCATGGGTGTGCCTTGAAGGGGTGCTGGTCATAATTCATTGATATGACAGTGTATATAGAGATCTTTTTGTGAGAAAGTCTTTCGCTTGGAATAAATTACTACATTACATAATGTGATCTTGTTCATTAAGGAAGACTACACAAAAGTTAGAATGTTCATCCGAGTTATGACAATTAATTCCAAAATACATTTAAGTTATTATGTATTTTATTAAAATTCTATCTAATAATTTATCCAATAACGAGTACATAAAAAGCTGTTTAACCACAACATAATAGATAATAATTTATCACCGATATTACATGTCCTCAAACTTAAGTTCCAAAAAGATATCAAATAATTGGTGACAACACTTGATTTCAAAGGAAAAGCTATTTTCAAGTTCAAAAATCTATTTTCAAGTTCAAAAATCTTTCACTAGAGGCCACCATTTGGCCGGAAATCAGCAGAAAACAAGCTCTGCCTTCCTTCGGCTGTCACTGCATTCCATTCACTAGTCCTGAATCTTTTTTGGTTCCTTGCGATATTATGAAACTTGCTGGCCATCCCTTTTCGTTTCGATAAATACTAAACTATAACCTATCTTATATATCTTTTACTCTGTAAATTTCGCTTTGTTTCATGTATTAATCTACCCTACCCTTGCTCTGCAATTAACTCTGGAACCTTAAAAATGATTGCTGTAAAGAAAACAAACAAACAAAAAATGATAACATTTACAAGGAATTCATAAATGAAATTTTCGAATAATACAACAACTCGAAATTTACACAAGTTTTCGTAGAGAAAATAGAATCTAAGAAAAACTGCCAGAAGAAGAAAAAAATATCTTGATTTCAAATATGCTTATTCAAAGTATAAACAGTGCCGGTGCCCTATTGAAATTTTTTCGGTGCTTTTCCGGTCCTCTAGCCAGTGTTTCTTATAACAATAAAAATAGTTAATAATTAAAAATTCATCTTAAAATATTTTAAGATTCAAAGCAAATATTCAAGAAATTTTGGGAATATACAGAGGTGACGATTGATAAAGCGTCGTAGCATGAGTTTGAAAAGCACGAGGTTTGTGAACTTATTTCAATTAAGTTCGGTAACAATCAAACATATCAGGCCGTTCATCATTTTCAAGTTTGCTGTCAAATTGCCCTCCGGGAAATCGTTCCAGGAGGGTCACGTCGTAGCTCTTTCCGACATGGTTACTCTTATTCCAGAATAATAGAACAGTGTAAGGAAAAATGTTTCACATTATTTACATGAATTGTGTAACAAAAGTTAGAAGACAAACGGATCTAAACAATCCCCAGTGCAGCGGCACTGATCGAAGAGCGCACGTCCGTTCTTCCCGTACTAAGGCAACATTCGACAATCGAACAGTGTAGTGAAAAGAAAGACGCGAGTGGTCCAGGAGCCAAGCTCATTTTGCACGCTCGCCCAAAGTGTAAACCAGAGGAGGTACACTGAACTGGGAGAGAAGCCTGATGAACCTCTTTAGTCCTCCAGAGAATAAGTCCCAAGAAGGGACGAGAGTCAGATTGTAGATTGACGAATAGAGTCCCCAAAAATCAGCAGGTTCTAAAAGATCCAGTAGTTGGGGAAGACGGCCTTGTTAACGTCATCAAAGCAGACATCCAGGATATGGCGGGGTCTTCGAAACCAGAGGGGACCCTTAACAACGAGTGGATGGTCCAGAATTCCAGATACCATAGTATTTTCGTGATTCTCCATCTTGGCTAGCATATTCTTGATAAGTGTCTGGACAAAGGTGCCTATGTGGGTCATCCCCAAATCGTCATAGATAGAGTGGTTGTTGGCAACTCTTCTGTCAAGTTGGGCAATGGATCGGAGAGCAACATTTTGGAAGGTCTGGAGATCCTATCACCTAGATAGAAGCAGGCAAATAGAAGCCCAAGCAGGCATTCCATGGAGTAAAATAGTACGAATCACAACCTTGTATATCAAGAGTTTGTTATCCACACCAAGAGCGCTGTTTCGCCCCAGAAGTGCAATCAGACTGAACCTCGCTTTCTTTGCTTTGTTGAGCGCGTTTCTGGAAAGACTTGGTCGTTCCAGTTTAGTTTGGAGTCGATCATGACACCAATATATTTATAGCTTTTTACCCACTCAAGTTTCTTGCCAAATAAGAAGAGGGGCTTTGGAGGATTTTTGCTTTTGCGAGTGATAAACTTGACCTTGCACCTTTTGACATTCAGCTTTAATCGCCACTTAGTGAACCAGCTCTCGCACTGATGTAAAGCTTTTTTGTAGTCGAGTGATGACATGTGCTGTGTTTCGTGCCCAGGTCATGATGGACCCGTCGTCAGCAAACATGTAAAGATTACACTTTGCAAACTTGGGGAAGCCATGGATAAAGAAGTTGAATAAGGCTGGCCCCAAGACAGAGCCTTGGGGTACACCAGCATTGACATCGCAGGGTTCAGACAAGGAGTCCCAACCTTAACACGAAAAGTCCTCTTTGACAGGAAGGAGCGAACCAGAGCAATTAGATCGTCAGGGAAACCGTAGGTAATCATTTTGTAAATGAGCCCATCATGCCAAACTTGGTCAAAGGCCTTTTGGACATCAAGGAAAACGAGACCACCAAACATAGAGAGGTTGAGAGGACCGTCTAAATCAGCAACGAGCCTCCATAACTGAAGCTGACAAGAGTGGCCTGGACGAAAGCCAAATTGCTCACTACGAATGAGGTTGTTTGCCTTTTAACTTTGTCGTTCCATCTTTGATTCTTTAAATCCTTAGTCTGATCACTTACCTTGCGGGATAGCCTGTTGTACTTCGTCTTGAAGTGGAGAAACCTGGTACGCTGCCAAAGTCTTCTGAAGTGGTTTTTTTCGTGGATGAGTTGCCTGATGGAGGGAGGAAGTTCCAGATGGTCTGGCCGCTTGCAATCCACCGGAGTAGCACTAGCATTTGTAGCCATCTTGATGGAGTGAGTGACCTTTTTGATATTTTCGTCAATGTCACTGCTGGTGACGGGATCCTGATAGGAAATGTTACTGTTGTTCATAAGTTCTCTAAAAAATTTCCAGTTCTGCTTATAACGAAGATTTATTCTCAGGTCGATATTTATCCCCTCAAAATTTAGTGCAACTGGTAGGTGATCAGATGATAAGGCATTTACTGTAAAAATATTGTAGGGTTTGAAAAACCCCTTGAGAACAGCAATGTCGAGCACGTCACTAGCGGGTGAGTGATCACAGTAGTATGTATCTTCGAAAGGGCCAATAACGGAGGTGTCGATCTGATCTACCATGTACCTATAAAGTATCAAGCCACTTTGATTAGTGCATCTGGAGTTCCAGTGTGGGTGTTTCGCATTCAAATCACCCGCCATAACGACTGGGGTGGGCCCAGACAGTAGTTCATCTAAGTCGCGAGGGTCTAATTTGTGCCTGGGTGGGTTGAATAGGGAAGTAAACCTGACCTCTCCAACATCGGCGTCTTTGATGACAATGGAAACTGCTTCCATATTGACAAGGTTAGGTGTGACATTCTTATTGTGATTAATACCTCTTTTTACAACAATAGCTACCCCACCAGAGCCTGGATCTGAAGCTTTTTTAGGGGGCCTATCTTTCCGGTAAACATAGTACCCTGGTAGATTGAAAGCCTTACTCTGTTTGAGATGGGTTTCGCACAAGAAGGCAACATCAATGTTCCAGCTTGTGAGGAAATCGTAGAACTCATGACACTTGCGAGGAATGCCCCTCGCATTCCATGTAGTGCAACGTAGCTTACCTTGATTTATAACTTGGTAGGGGTGTCTATCCATGATTATTGTCTTGTCTCAGTTTGAGTGGTCTGCGGCATCACTTTGCCACTATCCTTTAACATATTCATTAGGTTACCCAGATACCTTTGAATTTTAACCAATTCGTCGTGGTCAGCGACTCCCTTATCAATAGAAGCAGAAGCAACGGATGCAAAAGCTCTTCCTTCAGCTACTTTGAAAGTTCTATTCCTTTTAACTTGTGGGTATTTGGGACACTTTGTATAACTCGATGTGTGCTGGCCTTCACATCGAATACATTTAGGAGGGTCTTTACCTTTTATATTGGTGCAGTCCGTTGACTGGCGGTCGCCCGCGCACTTGTTGCAACGCGGCGACCCGGTGCAGCCCTGAGACACGTGCCCAAAATGTTAGCAATTGTAACACTGTAAGGGCTTCTTGTTGCCCCTAAACAATTCAACTGTTACAGCAAGTGGACCAATGCGCTTTAAATTTAGGAAAGATTTATTGTGCTCAGTGTTTTGTAGGAGTACTAGAACCATTGGCATCTCAACTTCACCATTTGCTTTTTTAAGTCTAACTGCCTTATCGGGGAAGTAGTTAGCGTTTCTAAGGTCTGCGCAAAAATCTTCCATGTCATACGTTATATCTACATTACGGACAACGTATTTTAATAGTTTCTCAGATTTGAGTCGATGATGCTGGATTTTAAGCACACCATTCATTTTGATTCCTGACACGAGGGTTTTATGTGTCTCCTCATCGTGGCGTTTAACCTTGATAGTGTCTGAGCATTCAATGAAGAGGCTAATATGCCTACTTACGGAAAATCCGCCAACACAACTTGTGTTGCATCGGTAAACCGTATTATTCGTCAATTTTAGATATTAGAACGCCGTCATAAGGCTCGAGTTCACGCTTTATTACCAAGACGCATTGCAGAGAGGCAAATTAGCAGCAGAAAACTGTATTAACGACAAATGGAAGAGGAAAACCACCTTGGATGAGGCTTGGGACTATTTATCGAGAGATGGCAAGACTCAGGCAATATTTTATCGAGAACAGGGTGATATGATTTGATCTGACTGGGTGCATCAATGCAGGGAGGTGTTTCCGAAAGAAAATCCACTTCTACTCCAAGTCTGGCAAAATCCAGTGGTGGTGGTGGGGGGGGGGGTATGGGATAGTTTAGCACCCTACAGTTTGGTCACCAGAGCGGCTGTCAAAACAGTTGAAGTGAGAAGAAGCACATGATCGTACGTGTTTTGTTACGGGGCTGAAGACGTTCAAAAAAAAACCCAAAATTTTTAAAATTTTGACAAACAATCTGGAATGCTGAAATTTCGTCCAAGTAATAGATAGATATTGCTTTATTATTAGGATTACTTCTGGTTACCAAATAAAACGGGAAAGGACTCTAAAAAAGATGTTTAACAAATAAAGGAGATCCGAGAAGTGATACGGAAACAAGAAAAATTTATTGCGTAACGCGTTTCGAAAATCTTCATCATCGGAGGCTGTCTTGTTACAAATTCGAAGCTGACAATCGACCAGCTGTAGTGAAAAAACAGTGTAGTAAAACGTAGCACGAGTGGTCCAGGAGCCTAGCTCAAATGAGATACACTGAAATGGGAAAGAAGTCTCATGAACCTCTTAAGTCATCCTTAAGGGCACATGCTTCTTGATTTCTTCAAGTGTATCCCTAATTGGTTTACCTTGAGTACGGATTATAATCGGAGGGATATACGAGTACAGGCTTCCTTCTCTATGACTAGGTTGAACAGATCTCTTGACTTTGTCACGGAAGGCAACAGCAGCTACGTCACTGATAGCCGCTTCACTAGCTATATTGTCAATACGCATGCCTTTCTTAGACTTCTTGTTTGAGACAGGTATCCAGTTATTAACTTCCGTATTTAGATCCTCATTTAATTTACGCGTACTCCCAGCTTTATCTATTGAGAGAGACTCTGCATACAGGGTTGCCAGGTCCAAGCACTATTCGGTCGCCCAATTGGGGAACTTTAGTAGCCCAAAATCGCCCAATGCATGAAAATAGCCCTTTTCCCTGACTTTCCCTGACCATGTTTCATTTCCCTGACTTTCCAGAATGTGGGAATTTCGCAAATCTACATTATGTCTATGATGTAAGCTTCCAACTATTACTGAACATTATGAAAATACAAATAAACCATACAATAAAAATATTCGTAAATTACAAACTTTTATTCTTCAAAAAAATACAAATCAAAATCAAAGATTAAAAGACATCGCTATAAATTGAATTGTTAAATCTTGTTAACATTTCATTAGTTGGGATGAAAGAATTGCAACATTTGTTTTTACTTTGAAGTTGTGTTCTTATTCTAATGACTGCGTCGAACAAAGGTAACTCCATTCTATTTCGGAGAGGAGTTTTGACGTTATTCATGATGGAAAAGACACTTTCGACGGATGCATTGCTGATAGGAAGAGTGAGAACTCTTAGTGCAAATGTTGCAATTTCTCGAAATGCATACTCATTTCCAGCATTTTTGTAATGGTACAATTCAGTCCAAAATTGCTGACAGTCATTTGGCACATTTTCACTATAATATAAGGTCCAATCTTTAGTAATTATTGATCGCCACTGAGATTCAATCACGCTAATTTCTAAACCTTCCATGTTGATCAGTTTTAGTTGCAATTCACAAAATGGTTTTCTGCATTGACTAAGAATGAGTGCATGAGAAAGATTTTTTTACCTTTTCATGCATCACAAAATTACTAGGAAATCATTGTAGAATTTCTGCACACAATGAATGTAAAAAGTTGAAACATCGCTCCTTTAAAACATCCTTATTAACACCTTTTCCACATTTATGCAGCTCTTGTAAAAATAACCACTAGTACTAATAATCACTTCTATTCCACTCCATCCGCATTATAAAATTAAATAAAAAATAATTACGTGCTAGCTTTTAAGCTATCGAAATGAAAAACAAAGAGAGAAGATAAACCTAAAAACTGTAAAGTCTACTTACATTTGCGAAGTCTTCTAAAATTTGTGAAGTAGTGCTTGTCGATGGACTACTGATGCTGCTGCACCGACAATCGACAATCGAACAGTGAAGTGTACATTTGTTAGGATGGGACGAAAGCAGCGCTTTCACAAAGCTCATCCAACCAGAATAAACTCCAAATGAAATACACTGAGGTAGTCAAGAAGCCTAACCTCTGGTCTTCCATTAGTCTTCTCGTCTCGTCCTCGTTTAAATAATTGTCTAAAACCAGTCTTTTTTGTTATTTGACAATAATTTCGCCGAAAAATCGTCACAAAATTCGCACAAAACAAATCGCCCAAAAATCGCAAATTTGAAATTTTAGTATCCCAATTTAGTCGCAATCGCAAATTTGAAATTTTAGTCGCAATTTGAACAAAAAAGTAGCCCAATTTGCGATAAATCGCCCAACCTGGCAACCCTGTCTGCATAGTTAAGTAAGGGTTCATTAACGTCTTGTAACGGTTCGCTGGCATCCACTATCATGGGCGAATTTGAATTTGAAGTATTGGGGGAGCTCATCATTTCCCTAATTGTATGTTCGAGACTGGTAAGCCCGCTTGCAGCTTCATTACGGGCACTCATAATCTCCGACTTTAGTCCATCAATTTTAGTATACAAATTACTAATATTCTTTGCGTTTCCACCTTGCGTTCAAGGTCTACATATTTGTTATTAAAAACCGTACGTAAAGCCTCTAGCTGTTCATTGATTATAATATCGAATGCATAGAATCTAGCATCCTTGCACGCGTCTTTATAAGCTTGATCACAAGGCAACTCTTTACCATCCGTGTATTTAACTATAATGTTAGCAGGTTTCGACGAAGCGCCTGATGTCATCATGAAGCATGTGTGGTGCTGGGTTTTGCCGTCCTTCGAAGGACGCACCATAACTGGAGCTGACAACAGTGGCCTGGACGGAAGATTGCTCAATGCAAAGCGGTGATGAAGACTGTTATTTATCAACTATGTTAGAAACATCGATACTGGATTTGCGCAGTCGGTCGTTTGGTGTTGCCAGTTTTTTTTCGATTTTTTTGAATTTGACTTCAGATTCGGATAGTCCATCGAAAAGTAGAATAGGAATGCCTCTACGACCGACCCTCCGTCTCTTTGCCTTCATCGATGAAATTAAGTTTAAAATTTGAAAGTTAAGTAAATAAAAATAATTTGAATAAAACATTCGGTGTGAAGACTATCCAAAAGCTCAGTGATTGTTGATTAAATAATTCATTCCGCGAGAATGATAGTCTTCGCTCCGAAACAGTCGAATGTTTAATTCAAATTATTTATTAATTTGAAAATTCCTTACATTTCAAATTTTAAACTCAATTTTTTCGATAAAAGCAAAGAGATGGAGAGTCGGTTACCAGATTTTCTGGATGCCAAGTACGGACATATGGAGCAGAGAAGAGGTGACCGGAAGTTTGCGGCATGTGACCGGAAGTTTGTGTCAAGTGACCGGAAGTTGTTGAATTTGTCGTTAATATTTGTTAATGTCAATTATATTAAACCAATCCGAAAGCTTTCAGATTGTTAAACGTCGTTTTATGTGTATGCCTTCTCATTGGTCACTTCATTCAAATGTTGAAAACTGTCATTTACTTTCTATAAGTTCTCTTCTAGACCCTAGATTTAAGAAGCTACATTTTCATGATCCGTTAGCGGTTTCAAGAGGCATTTCACAGATCAACAAACTCACGAGCGTCCTGAATCCAAATCCTGAACGCACCAGACAAGTACAGCCAATTAACCATCAAAATATGCCAAACGATCTTTGGGCCCATCATGAAGATTTAATTTCAAAATTACGTGACAATGACGATCAATGGTCTTTGACCCAGCTTAAACAATATTTAAATCAAAAAGTTTGTAATAGATCTGCTTGTCCCCTAAAAGAATGGAACTCAATGCGTTCCGTTTACCCTGAACTTTTTCAAGTTGCCAGAAATTACCAGAAGGAAGAATAATGAATCCCTCAAGAAATCGGTTGAGCAGTGAAAAATTGTCAATGCTTCTTTTTTTACAATCTCTGGATGTCTTCGAGTGGTAATAAAAAGTGATTGCTCCAGTGTATGTTTGACTGGTCAGTGTATGTTTGTTTGACTTTTTTTTCGAATAAATGAAACTTCGATGTTTTACTCGATGCTTATTCGAAACATCGATGTTTGCAGCTGCTCGATGTATAATTTTCCGATTATCGAACTTTCGATGGTTTATTTCTCAGGAAAAACATTATTCACTTTGGTCGGGTGTCCCGGTCACGGTGGGTGAGTCACACAAGTTTTTATTTATTTATTATTTTTTTATTACTTTTCATTGCGGTTATTGATTTGTCTGAAAGTCTGTAATTCGTCCAATTGGTCCAAAGTAGCAAGTCCAATGTTTGAGAGCGTAATTTTGGTTAATTCTGTTTACATATTATTTTTTATTAAGACTGTTTTCTGATTGGTCCAGAAATACTAGTAAAGACTGCCTGTTACAGTTGATTGGGCCTGTAATTATCACTATGGGTATATAAGCTGGCTCGATTGTCAGCTATGTATGCTGTACACTCCCCTGTACGATTGTGGATTGCTGATTCTCTCTATTCCTGTTCGAGTGTCTATTCTCCGTGGGTATAGCATCTTCCTTTTATAATATTTCAAGGATTCGTATTTATCGCAGATTCAGGTAAGATACTTAATATTTCTATTCCTTTCTCCTTATGAATATACACTGTTTTTCATTTATGTTTTCGTAAATGTTATCAATCTAACAAACCGGTTAGAAAACTGGAATTTACAAACCACCTGTTTTTATACAATTGTCTAGTTTCGACAATTATAAAACTATTTAATAGTTTATAAATTTTAATTATTTGATAAGCTAGTTAAAAGTTAACTTTTATGAACGTCCAATCCCCATTTTAAAGGGATTCTAGTTACTTTAGATAAATTTGCGTAATAATATACCGATAAAACCGTTCGTTTTTTACTAACCAGGCTGTCAATAATGGCGTCATCGCTCTCACTAAGGAAGGAATTGAATCAGATGCGACTTGAAGAGTTGTTTACTGACGTCGTAATCTGCTGTGACGGAGGAGAGCTCGAGGCTCACAGAAATGTTTTGGCTGCAAGCTCAAGTTATTTCAGGAATATTTTTTTCGATAAATATGATACGTATGAAACTATTACACTAGACTTTTTGGACCATCATATAAGCCATGTGGAGATTGTTTTGGAATATTTATACCTCAATTCTGAAGACACCATTAGTAGGACAAGCATAGAAAGTGTATTGGATATTCATCGGTTGGCGCATGAGATAGATCTGACTGATTTAAAAGATCATTGCTGGAAAGTAATTACGAAGTTAATTTCTTCCGAAAATTGCATCGACGTGTGGAATGCTATCCATTATTATCCTGGTAAAGATGACTTGTCTTATATCCTTTGCTTCATGCTAAATAATATTCATGACGTTATATACAAGTACGAACGATTTAACAAATTATCATTTTCTCAACTGAATAACCTTCTTCATGACATTCAGGCGAATAACTTCGAAATTGAGGATGTTTTATTAGAGGGAATTTTAGAGTGGAGGAGACTCAATGATGTTCCCGTTCCTATCGCACATAGACTTGTTCTTGGCTTGAATTGTGCGTATATTTCGAAAGAGTGTATGAGTGAACTTTTGAAGCAAAAGGAGTGCGTTTTTGAGAAAGGACTCGTTAAGGCAATGTATTCACTTCGAATTTTACCTAAGCTGAAAACAAGCGAAGAGCTGAAGGCGACGTCTGTATTACTGAAAAGAAGCTATTGGAAATCCCCTCCATCTTTGAGTGTACTTTCGTTTCGTTGTTGTGTGACTGAGAATAATGGAAGGAATGAAAAAGCTACTTGCCTGCACATGCATGACTTCATGAAGACGAATGTGGTAACGAAGTTTAAACTGCCGTATTTGGGTCATTCCTTTTTACCCGCGCTTAATCGTGGTTCGTGGCTATATATGATTGGATGTGATTTAATGGATAAGCCGGCGTGTGAATCTGGACAATCGTTTATTCTTTACAATTTGCAATGGAATACGGTCAGAGTCCAACCTTCTCTCCCAAGATCTGTAAAATATCCTCACGTCTGTGTCGTTGGAGAGGTAATTTATGTTATTGAAAGTGACGGTGAGGAAACAGTCATTCAGTATTATTCCACTATAGTTAAAAAGTGGACCGTTATCTTTTTCCCAATATCCGATGTCGTTAGTTGCTTAAATTTTAAGGATGAACTTTATTTATTAAGCAGAGAAGAGTTGGCTGATTATCGCCTGTATAAACTGGCTGATTATGAACTAGAGTCTGTGACCCAAATTCCCGTCGAATTTTTATATGGTTTTGATTACGACAGACATTTGATAGGCAAGGCACGGATTAGAATGGCTGTGTTTAGGAATAAACTTTATCTCTTCCGGTTTTCTGATAATATTTATCGCATACTATTCTCAGTTTTTGATCTCCTTACTTTAGAATGGGGAGAGAATGGCAGTTTCTTTCTTCCTAAAGTAGCAGATGAATGGCAGTGCCATACCTATTCACAGGATGGCATTGTGTTTTTCAGTAGTGTTGATTGGAAGCTGTATTTTTTCAGCGAGAAAGGTCGTGTAAAAGAATTGGATCTGCCTGATAGCAAAAGTGTTGATTCTCAAGAAAATAATGTATGTCAATGGTCTTGGATTTTGTGAACACTTTGATATGTACTTAACAAAACTTGTAATAAAATGTTGCTTACAAATTTTAAAAATGTTCTTCAAGCTTCGGTTCTTATTTCTTTCTTTTATTGTGAAAAGAACTATGTAAAACTTATTCATTTATATTCAGTAGCTTCGACGGTGAGCTGATTTTGAAGCTCAGCATTGACAAATTATTAAATCCTACAGCCTGCTGATGTAGTAACGTGTTAATATTGCTGTGTCCGCGCAGTCCGCTCGCCAAATCGCCAGTTCAACTAATCTGACGAATAAACAGTGTTGCCAAGACTGACGCCAGCGCCTTCCCTAAGTAGTGATGACAAATTCCCTAAATTTCCCCAGATCTTTCCTGTTTATCTCTGAAAAATTCCGCAGATTTCGTGCAAAGAGAACTCAAAAAAAAAAGCAACTTCCACTATTAAAGATATTTATTTGGAAACAAATCATGATACAAAATGTTAAACATTATTTTGATAAATTGTCTAGAAATCTTATGTGGATAATGCAGATGATAAACTTGAGAATAAAATGAAACTCTTTTTCCACAACGAAACAGAGAAGAAAAAAAAAATTTTTTTGTTTCGTTGTGGAAAAAGAGTTTCATTTTATTCTCAAGTTTATCATTATTTTGATAATTATAATGTTTCTGCCAGGGAAAAGGTAGAATAAGAGGTTTTCTACCTCTTCCCTGTTTCTTTCCTGTTTTTTATTTCGAATCTCTACGATAATCCAAAGATTCCGAATTGTCGGCCCCCTCGCTTTTGACTCAAAGGCTTTGAGAGAGACGGGTTACCTGATAGGACTCGAAGACCAGCAGCAAAGCGGAAGAGCTCCCCAATAGGTCGGCGCTTTAAGAAGCTCTCGACTAGGTCAGGCATATCTATTGCGTCAAATATTTTTTTGAATGCCGCTTAATATTGCCCCCTCGTAGGGGGGGAGGAGGGGGGCACTTTGAAATTTCAAATGGGAACCCCAGGTTTTTTTTTGTTGCAGATTCGGACTCTACGGAAGAATTACATTAATTTTACCCAAAACTTTTTAAAAAATCTTTTGTAGACGGCGCTGTAATTGCGTAAAAGTCAAACTAGTGCGAATATCTCGAGAAATTCCCTTCAAATCTAAAAAGTGTCCAATATTTTTTTTAGGGTTTTAGCATCATCTAAAACCCTATTAACGACGGTACAGATGTATGTAACATGTATGTCACACGCCATAACTTTTGAAAAGATCGACCTAGAGGCTTGAAATTTTCTACACATATAGAGGACGGAGCGAAAACTATAGCGAATCCTCTAGGGTGGACCAAACCATGTGTTTTTATGGTTTCCCCAACTGACTTCCTTTCATGTGTATGGAGTTTTGATTGCGTTTGTCGAGTTTGACTGTCTGACGTCAGAATTTAAAGAACTCTACTTGAAGTATAGCGAATCCTCCTGCTACTGCTCGTAACATTTTGAAGCCATAACTTTTGAAAGGATTGACCTAGAAGCTTGAAATTTTGTACACACGCAGGCCCTACAAAGAGGACGGTGAGAAAAGTATAGCGAATCCTCTTGGGCGGCCCGATGCCCCTCAGGGGCCACTTGTATGAATTTCATGGTTCTTTTTTATCTTTTGGACAAAGAGGGTAAAAATCCTGAAATTTCGTAAATTTGTAGTGCGGTTCTAAAACAATAAAATCAATATATAAGAAAAGTGATATAAGCCTCTAGGGCCACACCGGAGGTCCAGAGGCCCCAAATACAATTGAAGCTATAGCATTTGAACGGAATGACCTAGGAACCTGGAATTTTGTATATTTATAGTGTGGTACTAAAAAAAATTTAGCAAATAGACAAGAAATGTGATGTAGGCCTATGGGGCCCGCCAAAAGACCCCGAGGCCTCAAGTTATAACATTTGAATGGAAAGGTCTAGAAACCTGACATTTTGTATACTTTTAGTTTGGTACTAAAAAAAATATTGCAAATATACAAAAAAGTAATATAGGCTCCAGCCCCAAACACAAGCAAAGCTACAACTTTTAAACGAAAAGGTCTAGAAATCTGAAATTTTGTTTACTTATAGAAAATTATTTAAAAATTTAGCTAATATACACTAAAAACTGGTATAAGGCTCTTGGGTCTCGACAGGGGCCCTGAGCCCCCAATCACAAATCAAGCTATAACTTTTGAACCGGAAGCCCAGAAATTTTGTTTTTGTGCCCTTCCACTTATTATAGTCACGAGCCGCTACTACTCGTAGCATTTTGATGCTAAAACCTTTTTATTGTTGAATAACGATGCCAGTGCTCCCACTAAAATTGACAGAGGGCAGGGTATCAACTGCAAGAGGGCAATGTCGAAGCATCTCATGGGGAAGGGGGGCGAGGGGCAGGGACAGGGCTAAGCCTAATTGTGTGCTTTCTGTTTAATAAAATCAGGCGGAAGGATATATGGAAGAGCAAGAGCAAATTGATAAGCACTATTTTCGCGGAAAAGCACTGTTTTTGGGAACGAGCGCTCGACTCTCGCGGCAGAGCGCAGCGCCCTCCTAAAATAGGCTAACGGGAGCACTGGGTGCCTTAACTAATTTTTTTAAAGGCGCCATTGTAAAGGAAAAAACAAACTTGGACACAGATACGAGGGCCCCTATCGCATCACGCACAAGCTAAGTCCCCGTCAACTATGAATTTCAGAATTCTGGCACACGTGAATTACAAGCAGCGTTGCCAGATTGGGCGATTTTTCGCTATTTGGGCGACTTTTATTTGTTGTGACAAGTCACGTATTTAAATTGGGGGAATTTACATGGGCCCAATGGGAATTTAATAATTTTATATTTTTACTAGCAATTCTCTAGTGTTTGTTTGGTTATGTTATTACCAGCCTAATTCCTTGTGATAATTTTTATAATTACTATTTTTGATATTATTTGTTTAGAATTAAATGATATTATTTTTTATACGTAAATATTCATTTCATTGTGTCGATCTCAACCCTGTTGCGTCAACAAAGGGAAGTAACAGAGTGAGATGATCGTTGTTTGCATTGTTGTTGGGAGAAATTCCTGGAAGATGAAGTTCTCGTCATCCTTCAATTGTTACGTTAACGTGTTATTTTGTTATTGTAGAAATTTAATTTTTTTTTTTTATGTGTGTGTACCAAAAGTTCGGAATGAGAGGACGTTTTTTTTTTTTCGTTTGGAAGAGAAATAGCGATAATGGCATCGGACTGTAAAAATAGAATGCGGCCGTTCTAAGTTGAACTCGTGTAGCATTGAATATCAGCAAGTATAACATTATGATAAACATTAACTATTGTATATGTTAAAAAAAATAGATTGTTTGTTTTTTTTTCGGCTAAGGAAGGAATTTGAGAAAGGACGTTTCAAATGCGGCGTTGCTACCTTGAGCGGAGCGTTCGACGGGAGTTTTCGCTTGGCCATCCCGATGAAAAGTTGTTCAATGCACAGGTATCATTGTCGGTGCAGCATTCGAATTTCTCCGATTGCAATATTGATGTCGGCGATTGGTGAGTGAATTTTTTTATTTTACTGCTCTTCCTTGTCCATGGAACTACGCGAGGGTCCACCAGAGTAATAGAGGTGCAACAGATGACGATTATCGGTGCAAACTATTTGTCCTCGACTACTTCGCACAGTTTGAGTGTTACAGAAAATGAACATTGTGGTTAATGCGAAGTTTGTAACATGTTCAGCCTAATGTTTGCCGTTAATTTTAACAATACGGATATTTATATTTACGGAGCGCTTGTAAGCAGTGAGTCACTGATTTCAAAGTTCAATAATCTTGAGGCAGTGAAAGTTTTGCAGTGGATCCCTTGATCTTATAGGGGAGACAAATCACTGAGTGTAGTAGGGGGTATACTTGTAGTTGGTAGCTAACTGTACGGGAATCACCGGCGGGGTTTCTGTGATTCTCCTCGCACTTCTCATTGAGAGTGAAGTTTAAAAGAATCACGTGACGCTCTCCGGCGTCATGCCAAAGCAGCTAAAGAGAGGTGATGTCCCGTGTCAGACCCAACGTTACCATACCCACACTGCGTCCTCATGATTATGATTATTGGAAAAGGAAAAAGATCTGTTGCTCCTGCTAAGGCCTTTGTTAAATATTTTGTAGGAAGTACTCAAGTTATCTGTATGCGATTGTAAGGAACTGCATGTGTTCCGCGCGCCTGGTGGCGATTTGCATAGCGGTAGCGCGTTAGACTAAGGGGCCCCTTTAGGCTAGCGTTACTGTCTAGGGTTGTAACTCAATTAGTCAGTAATATTTAAATTTTACCAAAATTCCGATCACGATTAATACTTAAATGTATTAGGCTGGTAATAAAAATAAAATTAACGTTTTATTATAAATATTGCTTGATTAACTGCATAATTGGTCTCACAACACCTCATTTCTCATAAATCAGTCTCGAACCCGTTGACGGTCGCCTTCCGACACATTGGCTATGCTAATGTGGGTTCATGCATATTTAATTAGGTGGGGGCTCGTCACATTGTAAATTGCGACAAGAAATTCTCATTTGCGACAATCGACTGCAGATTTTTTGAACCGAAGCAGATATGTCAATTTTGATGAGTCCAATGAATAGGAAGTTGTTGGTGGCCAATCCTATGGTGCACTTTTCATCATTCCAAATATGCAAATTAGGACACATTCAAAATTTATCTCAAAAACCGTAAGGGATAGAGAAAAAAACCCCAATTGCAAACTTGTTCAGCATAAAAAAAAACAAACAAAACACAAAAAAAATCATCCAAATCAGACCAACCAATCACCCACAATCACGCGGTGAACTGTTTGTAAGCTTACAAACAGTCACACAGCACAAGGAAAACTGAATGTTGATATTTCCACCATGTAAAGCATGCAAATCAAAAAATTAACATAAATTCATAAATTACCATTCTCACATTCACTTTCATGCGGAAAAGCAAATAAAAGGCATGTTTTGGCGTCAGTTAGGTTCCGTGCCCAATTGTATTATGGTGATTGTGGGTGATTGGTTGGTCCAATTTGGATGATTTTTTTTTGATTTGTTTGTTTTTTTATGCCGAAGAAGTTTGCAATGGGGTTTTTTTCTCTATCCCTTACGGTTTTTGAGATAAATTTTGAATGTGTCCTAATTTGCATATTTGGAATGATGAAAAGTGCACCATAGGATAGGCCACCAACAACTTCCTATTCATTGGACTCATCAAAATTGACATATCTGCTTAGATTCAAAAAATAAAAGGGGGGTTCAGACTTTTGTATTCACCCTGTATAGGCCTATGTTCTTACTGTATGTTATAGTCTGTGTATTAATTTTTTTTTGTTTTCTTTTTCGAAGAAACTGGTGTACTAATCATGATAAAGAATCCTCAGGACCAGTTTTAAAATTTATTTACGTATTTTTACATTTAACAGGTGGGAAAAAAGCCAACGACATAAATTCTGCTCTTGTATGCTGGATAATTAAGGATAACCGGCCATTGGACATTGTGTCAGGAGAGGGGTTCACAAATTTTATGAAAACTATATGCCCTCTAAATAAAGTGCCACATCGTTCAACTGTTAGCCGAAGCATACAAAAAATTTATAATTTGGCAGTTAATCATCTTCGTGAAGAATATAGATCATTAGAGAATGTTGCACTTACATGTGACTGCTGGAAAGATCAAATAAACAATCGAAGTTACCTTGGTGTAACAATTCATTACATCAGAACCTTCAAGCACGTGTTGGCTTTGCACAAGCTAGAGGAATCCCACACAGGTGAATATCTTCGTGACAAGCTTTTGGAGATTTTAGGATTTTGGCAAACTGAGCCTGCCAAAGTGGTAGCATGCGTCAGTGACAATGCAGCAAATGCATTGAAAACCACCGAATTAGTTTTTGGAGAAGAGAAAAAACTGACATGCTTTGCCCACAGTTTAAATTTGTGTGCCACGGACATGATTAAAAATGTACCAGAATTGGTCATTTTAATATCAAAAGTAAAGGAGATAGTTACCTTTTTTCATCGCAGTGGTCTTGCTTCAGCACAATTGGAAAAAGAGCAAGGATAGAAGTTAATTCAAGAAGTTCCTACGTGATGGAACTCTACATATTTGATGCTCCAGCGTTTTATTCAGTTAAAAAAACCGATTTTGATTTCATTACAATCTGTTCCTAAAGCCCCTGATATGTTAATTAACAGTGAATTGCTGGTCATTGAAGACTGCATTTGTGTGCTTAAACCTTTTTATTTGACAACTGTCGAGGTTTCAGCAGAATTGCATACTACAATAAGTAATACAATTCCGATTCTTGGTTTAATTGCACAAAAATTACGAAAAGTTTCTCCAACTATAGAAATCGGAAGCAAGTTGAGAGCTTTGGCTTTTGTTCAACTCGATTCTCGATTCAGATCTACAGAAAAAAATTTATTTTACTCATGCAGCACGCTCTTGGATCCTCGATTTAAAAAATCTTAATTTTTGCAAGCTCATCGTGCTGCGCTGCTGCAATACATAGTGTCTACTGAATTGGCTGTTCTGGCTGCATCGAACATGCATGAATCACACATCACTGAAGACATTGACGAAGATGATGAAGACAACTTATAGAATGCCCGAAAACTTCTATATCATACGAAAAAAATCCAACCACCCAAAATATCAAAAGGTTTGCACCCGAACTTCAAGCAGTATTTAGATTCAGTACCGCACCTTCACACATAAGACCCTCTAGATGCGTGGAAATCATTGAAGGATACCAACTACCATTTGTGTGCACTTGCATTAAAATATTTAACGATTCCGGCCACCTCAGTTCCGTTGGAACGTCTCTTCTCCAACGCAGGGTATACAATAACTAAAAAGCGTTGTGCTGTAAAGCCCGAAAAGTTGGAGTAACTTGTGATTTTAAATTTGTTAGAATATGAATTGTTACGCAATATATGTAACATGTGAATTTATTGATCTTTTAATAAATTTTCACTTTTTTAACTGTAGAAACGTGTATCTTTAGGTTTTATTTTTAACGTCTAATATTCGATGTTTTTACTAATTAGTTGGATGTTTTTACTAATTAGTTGAATGTTTTTGAAACATCGATGTTTCAATTCGAATAACTGAAATCCTTGACATCGAACAGCACTAAACCTGACAACAATGGAGATGAAGTTGATGATTGGGGGCTTCATCACCATTTTCAAGGGCCCTATGGGGTCACCCAAGAGTGAACAGAAATGGTACAAAAATAGATACACCTGTAAGCATCCATGAAACTAAGCAAAAGAGAAGATGTGTTTATCCCGTACAAAAATATGAGTAGTTGAGACAGGATGTATGTCAATGCCATTGCTCGTAAGGCTAATGCATCGAGCCTGTAAGGAATGAAATATCAGCCACGACATTTTGTGGAATCGATGCTATTGGCAACTAAAGGGAAAAAGTCACATGAACTGGTGAAGCGCTTGCCGTCTCTGATGAAATTACAGAGTCTAAGATCTGCTGCTGTTTCTACTGATGGGGCCAATGAAAAAGTTCCAGAAATCATGAAGAAGTTTGCAATTTATTGATGAACAATAACATTTCTTGATAATCACTTTGATGAATGTACACAAAAGTTCACCTTAATTATGTCGACAAGTTTTATTCAAAAGGTATGAGACAGGGTCTACTTTGCAACAAAATAGTTTTAATAGCGAGACGCATTTCGATCTTAGCTCATCAACAGTCTTAATACAGTGGCGACTTGCTGGCAACACTTGTACACTATTTCGCCACTGTATTCAGACTGAAGATGAGCTAAGATCGAAACGCGTCTCGCTATTAACCTATTATGTTGCAAAGTAGACCCTATCTCATATCTTTTAATTTTGTGCAACATGAAATCAACTCGTCCATATGAAGTTTTATTCAATTTCCGGCTGGCTGACAACGAGAAACCACTGGACAAGCGTCTCGAAAATCGAGCTGCAGTTTTCATGGCCAATTCATTTACTGGTGTTGCAAACAACACTGTAGGTACTTTATTATCAGATGGAGGACTCAGTTCTTTAAAGACTGCTCAGATCTTAAAAAAGGTCATTGCGATAGTAGAAGCAAAACAGGGAAATATGTTAGCAGTTGCGTGTGACGAGGCTGCAACAAATAAAGCTGCATACAAATCCATGGGCATCCACATTGAATCGGGAATCTTTAAAAATTCTATTCAAAATCCCCACTGCCATGTCAAGAAAATATAATTTATGCATGATGTTCCGCATCTTCTAAAATGCATTCGAAATCACTTCTTTAAAGAAAATATTGAACACTTTTTCAAGGGCTAGCTTGTGAGCTTCACGTTTGTCATAGGGGTTTACCAAATTTGATTAATCCTGTTCACAAGGTTTTTCCCATACTAACAGTAAAACATTTCAGAATGAAGGTTTTATTGGTAGCAGAAGTCTTTAGCAACTCAGTGACTGAAGGAATTAAATTTTTTCGCAAACGAAGAAAAGAGTCCATGAAGGGATCAGAATCCGCAGAGAACTTCATTCGATATATGAATGTTCTCTTTGATCCATTCAATTCAACTAATCCTATAGCAGAGTTCGTACGGGTCATGAAAAACCTGGAAAGCCCTGGAAAATCGAAAAAAAATTCCCGTTTTGGAAAATCAATGGTTTCTGACTTAAGTTTTGGAAAAGTTTTGAAAAAGTGTTTTTTGTACAGATTTGATGTTTTCTATATAATTATTTATAAATGATATGAATATATTATTCTTAAAAATATAAAAGATTATGGTCTTGGAAAAAGTATTGATTTGCCTTGAAAAGTTTTGGAAAAGTCATGGAATTTTATCAGTGATCAAGTGTACCTGTATAGATTATGGAACTCTGTTGAATCAGCTGATTAACTCATACTGTGTTTTCACGACTTCTCACAAAACTACCTTTGCAGCATCAACTACAATGTCATGCCTACAGTTAACAATAAAATCAGCAATTGATGTTTGTTTGTACTTGCTTCGAAAACAACATTTCTTGTATGTATTGACGCATCTAAGATGAATCAAGATGGTATGGAGCTAAGGTTCAGTGCAAAAAGAGGCTTCAGTCCTAATGAACATCCGAATGAGCAGTTCATGATCATTAACAACATACTCTCATTTGGTGGACCTTTGCCAAATATTCTGACAATCAACAACAAGGGAAATGTGCAAAAAAGGAAGGAAGCAGACGAAACACCCATAAATGAATATTGCGACAGCATAATTAAGAAATGTATCAGTTATAACGAATTGGGATCCCTCTTCATTGTTGATGGTACACTAAATGCCAATAAGTACACCGAAATCTTAGAAAATCAATGCTTCCAGCGATGAGACAATTCAAACTAGGACGCGGAGCTATTTTCCATCGTGATAAAAACAATTTTGTCATGGTTGCAGGACTATCGAATTTGACTGCTAGATTGGCCTATATCAAGTTCTATTGAAAATACAAGGCGAGCTTTGCAGAACGAGGACTACTCACCACTGATGAATTGAAAAATACTTTGCAAGAAGCTTGGAGGAATAATCCACTGAAAAATCTTCCTAATTTGTATGCATCATTGGCCAGAGGAATGAAAGCGGATATTAGTTGTCACACTTGTCCAAGTTATTCTGCTCCGAAGAAATGTTATCCAAAGGACTTTGATTTGGTAGGCTGTTAGGTATAACTGTTTTTTATTATTAAACTAAATTATGAATTTGCTTCATTTTTCAAATATTAACAGGCATTGGCCGTTGTGTTTATGTTCATGTATTTATCTACAATTTTTCACTGTTTCTTGCTAAATAAAGTTCATCTCTTCAAAGAAATAAGAGGTATCTGAAGGCTTTTTGATTTTGGCTTGTATTGCATCGCAGTATATGTTTGTAATAATTTAAAGTATTTAAACATTCCATATAATGTTTCTGCGTACGACGAATCAAAATAATATTGCGCCAGAACTTTGTTGATGCAGAGAAAAGCAGTAAAACTTTGAAAGTTAAAGAGAAAAATTCCCCAAAGTACAGTACTGGTATGCTGAAATTATTAAACATCTCTCCTAGCTTTAACGGCATTTTTCTACGAAATAGTATTGGCATAAAACGAAATGAGAGGAGAAAAGAAAAAGATTCTGAGAGAGAGAGAGACTGATTGTGTGTGGGCGTGAGCCTGTTATACGTGCACAATAAAATTCTACGCTCAACTAAGAGCAGCTAAAGTTTTCGTTTTGTTTTTGTTCAGCGACGAACGCCATGTGTTGTCGTTGGAAGACTGATGTGTTTTCGTTGTTTGAAGTCAAGCCATCTCCTTTGACATTCGCCCGTGACGAATCGTATTCCTTGTGAATACGTGTCTATCCTTGGGGGAATCAAAAATGCTTCCGTTTCCATCGGTTGCTGTTGCAACATACGATGTACCGCTCCAAGATCCAGATATAACATCGTAATGCAATTTAAAGGCTGCCGAAGATTCTCCAGAGAAGGCTTTCTCTCATTTCGCCCAAATACACAATGGAAAGCAGATCGCTCTAAAATATGATTACCGAATTGTTCCCTACTACATCAATAATAACGGGAGGATAAATAAAATAAAGGTTATTTAAATTTAAAAATTGGAAAATTAATATTATGTAAATAGAATTCGTCTTTAAAAAGATCAAATGATAAATCTATATGTGTCGTGCAAATATGTAAATTAATTTAGAAAATGGATTCTTTGTCGTTACATATGAATTTATTTATAATGTTGTTTTATAATGTCATTTCATTTGCCGATTCCAACATTTCGTTGAATTATTAAGTAGTGGCAGAATGGAGCCACTTACTGAATTTATAGTATCCGTCCTCTTCATTGTTCACTATGTAGTTTGGTTTTCAATGGCTCACTGGAATCGGTGTTACGAAGGTAGGAGTTAGAGGGGACCATTTTCGACAATCGATAATCCAACAGTGTAGTTTATCGGTATTGATGTGGAACTTGAAACGTAGCTTCTATACTCTCACCCTTCATAATCATATTCCAAAGGAAATACACTGAACTAGAAAAGAAGCCTGATGTACCCACAAAGGTCACCCAAAGTATGAAGGAAGAAAATTGCCTCCTCTTGGTGGAGGGAAATTTGATTGACGATTGTCTGAACTAGGAGTATATTACATACAGAGGTTGATTCATAGTTATTTCACCGATTTTCAGGGGCTATCCTAATTCAGGAGGCCTTTTTTCCATGATCGACGCTTGATTGCAGAATACTGTCGGATTTTCCTGACCATAGCTTAATCATGTGCTAAAGGAAAACCCTACAACACAGAAGGCAATAGCACGACATGCAGGAGTCTGTCAGGCAACATTAAGTCGCATAATCTCCCAGGATTTGCAGCTTGTAAAGCATTTGAAGCCAAAAGTTCACAGGTTGCGCCCGTGTCATGTGGCCGAGAGAAAGACCAACTGCAAGAAGCTCTACGAAAGGATTGCAGGTGATAAATGGCGGTTTGTTGTTACTTTGGATGAAGCATGCGATGCAAACAAACCTCGTGCAATATTTTATCGTCCTAAGGATGGAAGACGACGTTAAGATTGGGTTCTGTCAATGTCGTGTTTTATGACAGTCGCCGGATACTTTCACAAAGGCAAGTTACAGATTCGAAGGGTTGAAAAGAACGTGAAAATTAATGCGGCATACTATCATGCTAACATTTTGGAACCCATTTACCGCCAGGAAATCCCAACTGTCTATGGTACAGAGGCTAGACGTGTGTGGAACCACCAAGACAAAGGGTCCAGCCATTCGGCGACGTCAACGGTTGCCTACATTACTGGGATGAAGCGGGAAACCGGAATTCGCGCTATACATTTTACGGACATACCCTTCAAGTCACCCGATGAGTCGCCAATGGATATCTGCAGTTTTGGTGTTTGAAACGGGGACTTTGTGACAGGCGACATCGGACCATGGATGGCTTACGGAAAGCAGTAAAGGAGGTATGGTCAGGAATATCCGACAGTACTCTGCAATCAAGCCTGCTACAGTGGAAACTCCGGTGCCGCGCTGTAGTGCAAAGACAGGGCTTTCAAATCGAGCATCGTCGATCATGGATCTCCTGAATTAGGATAGTCCCTGAAAGTCTGTGAAATAACTATGAATCAACCTCTCTAGTAAGCCACACAAAAACGAAAAAACCTATGAAATCCACAATTTATTTTTCATATTAGAGAATTATAAAGATCTCAACTGAATATGCGTGAGGGCACTCCTTGCTGCTAGAACTGATACTGTCAATATGAAAAACCACTTTCAGGACATGATTCCACGCTGTGTGACTGACTACAAATCTACTGAAGTAGTTACATGTTGATGAGTGATGTTGATGAAGCAGAATGGCAGAAGCCGACTAGTTGTGTCCCTGGGTGGACTTGGATTCACGACTGCTGTATGATGGTCGCAGCAGCCAGGGAGGGGGGGGGGATGAAGATTGCCTATTACTGATAAGCCGTGCCTATGTAGCTTAACGTCACAGAAGTTGTGTTCAGTGAAAGCCCACCAGGCCACTAACCTAAACGGCCTCCCCCAATTGGACACAAAATTCCACTGCGAGTATTTTAAAGAATTCTTTTTGTTTTTCCAAAGGAAATATTTACTGCATTTTTTCTGAGGATTTTTCATACGTTCTTACTTATATTCAAATTCAGATATTGCAAAATTTCATTAAAGAAATAGCCTGAGCAAGGCCGAGCATGTATAAAATAATAAAAAACGTTCTCAGGCAACACTTGAAAAAAACCCCCACATGGTTGACTTAGCATAGTTATTGTGTATTAAATGTCTGAAACCAGAAATGATTTTGCTCATTCTGTATACTCAATTAGCTTCTAATTTTGTTATCGGCAGTTGTTTCCTCTTCAATTTGCTCTCTCCACACTTCATGCCATTTATTTTCGCAGATATAAAATTATTAAAATAACGCGTTTGGAGCTTTCCTTTATCTATTGTTTACTTTTCTCAAAGTAACTTATTTTGAATGGAAGAATCAACAAATTTTTAATGAATAATAAAATTTAATTTAATTCTCTGCAGTGACCAAGTTCATATCATTCTTTAAAGTTAGAATTACTACAAAAACGAGAATTATATTTTATTTTTATGAAAATGATTTAGAAATTATTATTAAGTTTAGAGCTAATTTCTAAGCAGAGCTTTACGCTGAACACAAAGGAAGAAGTGCACGATAGTGGGTCGGTTGAAGATGAGGGGAGAAGAACATCTGTTTACAGAGGAAAGGAAATTCTTGTATTAAATAAAAACCACTGAACCATTACACGGATTTTATAACGGGCTATTGCTCATAAAAATAAACACCGGCCAAGGACACAAAATGCTCTGTTTTAAGCTAAGCTTCACGTCTGACCGGCGGACGTATATTGGAGGTGACACTTAAAAAGAGGCAACGATCCTATCTCGGCTCCAGCACAGGGACATTAGGGGTTGTTAATTTCTTGTCCACCAGAATAAAATGTCAACTAATGGTGACATACGGAGACGTCTTCCTGCGTCACGCAGCCAGATACATGTCGTCCATTTCCTTTTGATTTATGTCTCTTTTCCTCTCTGTTTCTTTCATTGCCGAGATCTTTTGTTCTGGAATGTCAACTTGTGCTTCTCAAAACGCGGCCGAGGGGGACCGTTTTTTTCCGTTACTCGGCATCATTTGAGCCTTTTTAATGTTTTCTCAAAATTCTTGAAAACGAATATAAAGGTGATAAGAAATTTACTTGAAATGTTATAGAAATATTTTTCAGGAATATTTTTAATAGATTGCAATTATGAAGTAATAATGGAATTTTGTAACTGCAATAATGTAAAGACAAAAAATTGGTAAAAAATTTTTTAGTCTATGGAGATTGTCAACAACAGGCGTTCTAATCAGCTACTGAATAGCGATGATATTATAATGAATGTCTAGTGTCGTCCTTCGGTAGATTACTGATATATACAGTTATGGTTTTACAATGTCGACATTAAGAGGTTATTAAACAGCTATCAAGGACACTCAGTGCAATCCATAGGTACATCAGGGATATTTCTTGATGAAGTTCCTGGAATAGTGTAACGTGCAAAAATATCTGAACATAAGCAGATGAGCGCAGTGGAAAGGAAGGCACGCACAGAGACGGAATTAAATGCTTAAACTAGAATTTATTAAGTTAAACACAAAAATGGATATTGAAAAATATGCAATGGGTATTCTTAAAGAGTAAAATGGACTAATAAACGAAGTTACCAACTTAAGATTAGCTTGAATTCTTACATCGCTAAGAACATGACTTAATCGAAATATAGGTTGCACTTCGTTAACAAGCTATACATATGGCGTGAACAACAGTTAATATACAAAACATTCAATGGAAGTAGCATATGAGTTGTAGCTCAGTAACAAGCTACATATATCGTGTGGATAAGAATAATTAATATACGGAACATACAATGCAACCATACTGCTTATCCGTTGCAAAAATGAACATAAATAATGGAAAGCATATAAGCAATTACAATTCCTTATCTATATTTATGTTTTATATCCGTTTATATATAAACCTATACCTACATATATTTATATATATCTTATTAACGATAGCTTTGATGAGCCATCAGGTGAGAACAAATCCTACAATATTTGTTTCCGGAATTGTAGTTAAACACCAATTTCTTCAAGGCAAAACGTAATAATAATAACCCGTAATTTGAGACACAAAAACCTACTACAGGTATAAAATCACTTAGTTTTCTTCAAATGAAATGTACACAATACAACACTATCAAGTGTCCACTAAATAGCCCAATACGGACAATAGTGAAAGAGTCCAAACAAGCAGCAGATACAAAAATTATCTAACCCCCTCAATACTAGACAGGATAGAGAATATTTTAAATCAGTTCAAAAAGTCTTATATTTAAAATATGTAATTACGACACACCGTCACATTTACTAGTGCTTAAAGTCGGAATGAATTACATTATCAGGTAAGGAGCAAATAATACATAGCACTGAATAACACATTCACCTTAAACACATTTTTCTAAGGCCAAATATTAACTAAGCCAAAGAGGCTCACCCAATGAGACGGAAAATTGAACACTGCTGTTAAACATGAATAAATTAAACTTGGGTTAAAACAAAACCCAGGTAGCTCGAAAGATAGGCCATTCCATATGGCCATGAACATTTTACTACCGAGGAACTGCGTAATTCCCGCCAACGTACGTCCAGGAATGAAGCCTTAGTCAGCCGGGCAGTGCTGCCCACCTTTATTAATGATGCCGAACATTCGGCGACGGTCCTATGGAAGACGGTCGGTGTCTCGCTCCCATATGTCAAGCGAAGCCATATACCGCTTTCGCCGCCATGTTGCCACGCCGATGAAGCGCCCGCCGTATTCAGTTCACTGCTCGACTCCGTCTTTCTCGTCGAAACGGTTGCCGTCGCTCGCCAGCTTCTTCGTGAAGGCGGAGAACGTTCCCTCCAATCCTCTCGTCTGGCTACGCAGTCTGAATAACGCTCCCGGGCTCCTCGCTTTCCATCGGTCGTCTTTTCCGGGACGTTGAGAGGCTGCCTGTCGCTCTCTCTCCTCGATCTCCTCCGTCTTTCTCTTTCCAATTCGAGCTCCGCGCCCGCTTCCCGTCGCTCGATCCTATTGGCTGCTGAGCGTCGAAGCTGTTGACGCAGTTGATGACGCTGCTCCGCTCCTCTCTCGTCAAACCAAGTACAACAGGTTAGTGCGAAGAGTTCAAGAGGAGATAAAAGAGCTTCGCGACACTAGATGGAATGAAAACCTCAAAAGCTTGTCGGCTCGCGACAATTCCATTTGGAGTATGGTTAGAGCTTTACAGAAGAAGAAGAATGTTATGCTTCCTCCACTCCGTACACCACAAGGTAACTATGTGCAAACTGATCAGGACAAGGCCCAAGTCATTGCAGATTCACTGGAACTGCAGTTTGTTACTCCTACCAACGATAAGCCCGAGAGCCAAATCATGTCTCAGCGTGTGGAAGAAGGTATCTACAACTTTGATGAAGTCCCGAAGCATTTTACGAAGTACAACATCGAGGCTGGAGAGATCGCCAACATCATAAGTAAACTGAAAAAGAAGAAGGCTCCAGGAAAAGACAAGGTGAGTAATAACGCCCTTATGAATTTCCCAAAGAACTTTATTGAATTTCTCACCAATATCATTAGCGACTGCTGGAAATTTTCTTACTTCCCTGTGGCTTGGAAGAAATCTATTGTGTTGAGTATCCCAAAGCAGGGACAAAATCCTGCAATTCCCGCGAGCTACCGACCTATTAGCTTGCTACCCTCGATGTCCAAGGTGTTGGAGAGAACGATCCTTGTCAGATTCCAAGATCACTGTCTAGCAAATGACCTTTTACGGGAAGAGCAGTTTGGCTTTCGTGCTGCCCACTCTTGTCCGATGCAGATATGGAGGCTCGTTGAAGACCTGAGCACCCCCCTGAACCTATCCAGGTACTGTGGGGTGGTATTTCTCGATGTCAGTAAAGCTTTTGACCAAGTGTTGCATGAGGGCCTTGTCTACAAAATGATCAGAGACGGGTTCCCTGCCGATTTGATCTTGTTGGTGAAATCCTTTCTTGACGGCAGATCCTATCAAGCCAAGGTTGGAGAAAATCTTTCTACACCCCGTGCTGTAAAGGCCGGTGTCCCTCAGGGTTCTGTCCTCGGGCCTATGCTATTTAATTACTTTGTACATGATTTCCCAAAACCCGATAATTGTAATCTGTATTTTTATGCGGATGACACTGCCATTATGACATGGGCACACCAGCCGGCTCACGTTATCACTCGGCTGCAGTGCGCCTTGAAGCAGTTCGAAGACTGGTTTAACTGCTGGAAGTTGAACCTTAACGTCGGAAAGTGCAAGGCTTTGTACCTCAATAGGAAGCTCAAGCATCCTCCAGATTCTCTTGTTCTGTTTAATAAGAAACTGGACTGGGTGGACAACTACAAGTACCTGGGAGTTATCATTGACTCAAGACTCTCATGGAACCAGCATATGTCCTATGCTCTGAACAAAGCGAAGAGGGCTAAGTACAGTATTATAGCTCTTATGGGTCGCAACAGCGCCCTCAGCATTGACAACAAGCTACTTCTGTACAAATCGATTATCCGGACCATACTCCTCTATGGCATGCCTGCGTGGGCGACTATCTGTAAAAGCAGATGGAGTGAACTACAGTCATTCCAGAATGTTACCCTGAGGACCATTGCCCAGCTGGACAGAAGGACGGTGAAAAACCAGTCCATCCACCTCGATTTAAACATGGCCCATATCGGTAAGTTTATACAGGATCTCCTTTTGATTATGATACAGAAGATGAAGACTCACGACAATAAGCTTGTGAAAGGGATACTGGAGAACTCAATGAATACGAACTGGCATACGAAGTATCGTAAACCGAGGCACGTTCTTGACATCAATTTTGAAGATATTAGCAACGTCTCTTTCCCAGACTACTGGAACATGTGATAATCTTATTTCTCCTTGTATTTTTTTTTTATTTCGTTTGTTTTTTGTTTCTGACAATCGTCAATCTTACTTTCTTTTTTTATAATATGGAAGACCGCTTGGATTGGTTAGGCTTCTTGACTACCTCAGTGTATTTCCTTTGGAGTTTATTCTGGTTAGATGAGCTTTGTGAAAGCGCTGCTTTCGTCCCATCCTAACGAATGTACACTTCACTGTTCGATTGTCGATTGTCTCTCCGAACGATAGAACACTCGGGTAGGATATCTTACGAACCCATCATCGGAATTCTTAATGAATGGCGAATTCCGTGACAAATAGGCTGAATGCTGTCGTTTTCTCGAGATTAACTATTTGTAGATGAAATTAAGGTGTTTGTGGAGGAAAGATTATCATGCTTAAGCATCTTGAGTGTTCCAGTGTAAACAATATCACATTTGTAAGATAAAATTAATATTTTTATTGCATATTTGCAGTAATCCTGTTCTTTGGGACGAAAATATGGTATCAGGTCCAGGGGAAAGTTTTTCGTTTTTGCAAATATTACAATTGGCGCTCAGATTAATGCATAAATGAATTTTTTATTCATCGAAATACTAATTCTTTATTCATCGAAATACTATTTTCTTATTTATCCATCCTTATCAACAACCTTCTCCCAACGAGATACTAATTCATAAATTCCTTTTTTATAAAAGTCATGAGTTTTATAGTTGAAAAACACACCCAGTTCATGTTTTAGCTCTTCTTCTGTCTTGAAGCACTTGTTTCTCAAATGGTTATCGAGAGATCGGAAAAGGTGATAATCTGTTGGAGAGATATCCGAAGGGTACGGTGGATGAGGTAACACTTCCCAGATAAGGTTGTGTATTGCCGTATGCGGTCATGCGTTGTCATGAAGAAAAACATCACCCTTACGGTTCACAAGAGCTGGCTGTTTTTGCTTGATTTTTTCATGTATACGTTGAAGCTGACCAACATACACGTCTGTTGTGATGGTTTGTCCTGGATTTGGAGCTCATAGTGGACTCAATCGAGCGGGTAGGCTTCCCGTTATACTGCCCTGTAGTTATCTGCAACACCCTGTACATTGTAGCCCTTTCAGACCCCATTTTTCCTTTTAATGGCAGAATTTTTTCCTTGGTCGAAAACTGCTAAATAACATGTGCTAATGATAAAAATACAATAATTTAAAATTGCGATTTACGACGATATATCACCCACTCACGGCCATCACAATGGAGATGGGGTCTTTAAAACTTATTTTTATAATGTAATAAACCAATAGAAAACCTATAAATAATACAAATATGTAAAAAACACTTGCACATGAATTTAAGAGCCATTAAAGATACGTATGTCCATTGTAATAGACACAGGGTCTGAAAGGGTTAAATAAAAATATTGATTTATTTCTTTGATAAATTGGTCTTATTTCTCATCTCCTTTAATGAAGCAAAACAACCGTTAAAAAAAAAATGAGGCGTGGTCACCACCCGACTTATACATAAATGACCTGGTCCAAAATCAGAAAAAAATAAACAACTGTCTAAAAAATCTACTTCCGATAGAAATTTTAAAAAAGTTTGTGAATTAAAGTTACTTCAAATTAGCTTCTAAACACTTTTCAGTTGTTTGCAGCAGGGCTGGCAGTGGAAGCTGGGATTGGAGGGTTCCAAGACCACCTGATGGCACTGTGGTCGGAAAACGAGCATGGAATAACCTCCAATGAACCCGGCGCGCCAGCAAAAACATCGTCCACGAGGAAAAGATCTAGCCTTGATGACATCGTGGGCCCTTGATGGAAAGTGGATTGGGAAGAAGACGCCCAAAGATAAAAAAGTGCATTCCACTGGTACAACTGGTAGACACACCCGGACGAAAAGATGTCGTTCTCATTCGGATGGTAATTGAAGTCCCCAGCAACCACTACAAGCAAGGACGAGCACAGGTAAAAGTCTAGATCTTCAAAGAATGTCCGTTTCTCTGCTGATAAACACGGGGCGTGCACATTAAGCAATCGGAATTTGAGACCAGATAGAAGGAGGTCTAAAGAGATCACCCTACACTCGCAGTCAAAGACACAGTTCGACGCCACGATAGAGGGGTTGAAGCTGATGGAGACAACCCCCTGCCCATGTGGTGAGGATGAGTTGATGAAGAACTGCGCAGATGGATATTGATTGCGAAGGCCAGGGAGGTTAGCAAGATGTTGAGAAGCAGCAAGCTTCACCTCCTGAAGAAGAAGGACAACTGGCCTGTACAGGGCAATAAACGATGACAAAACAGATTGTTTGAAGGAAGAACCAAGGGAACGAACGTTTAGGGAAAAGACCTTCACTGCGAAATTAAGCTGACGGAGGCTGACCTGTATCTGAAGGAGACTTGAGCCTCACCGACGAGGGAGGAGGCTCAGATGTCTTCCGTCTAGGGGAACGGGCACGTTCTGAAGAGGAAAAAGGGCTGCGATGATGATGGTCTGCGCAGCTGCCTCTTTCAGAAGAAGAGGACACAGGAATCCCGTCCCTCTTGCTACGATGACGTCGGGCCTTTTTCTTGTGAGGGCTCTTAGGCGTCGCAAGAAGATTCCGCTGAGCAGACGCTGATGGCTTGGAGGTCCCAGCAGATGAAGAAATTTTCATAGGCGCAGGCGCACAGGCGATTCGCAGAGGCTTCGACGCCGATGAAAGCGCGGGTGGAGGAAGAGATGAAAATTCCTCCACAGCAAACACCGACCCGGAGCATAACGAATCGTCTGCGATGACTTCAGCAGAGAGACCGTCTTCCAACGCCGGGGAGACACATGACGAAGGAGCAGGAGAGACGGACTCACGGACCACTCGAGGCCGAGGAGGGGGAGGTGGCATTTCTCTTCCAGGCGTCGTGGGAAGAGGCGACGATGGTGAGGCTGCCTTCGACTTCCTCAGTGAAGGACGAGGCATGGTTGCTCTGCTAGGCTCAGGTGACTTGGCCGGTGAAGTCATCTTTGCCGGCTGCTGGGACGACATCCCTCGAGGCGGTGGCATTGGGGCTGCTGGTGGAGCAGCTGTCATCTCCGGGCAATTGTGAAATTTGCCCACGATTTTCTTACAGAAGTTGCACTTCTTCAGGAGAGCACAGTCCTTCCGGACGTGGGAGGACTTCTTGCAATACCAGCAGCACTGTCTCTGGCCCTTGTAGAACACGAAGACAACACAAGGGAATCAGGAATGCTTCCTCACTGTCTCTGACCCTTGTCACCATTTTTCTGCAGGGGAAGTCGGAGTGCTCTGGGTAGAACACTCGTAGCACCTCCCCGTAGTCGGACATGTAATCCTTCAGGTAGGATTCCGCCATCAGCGGCGAGGCACCCCGGATATGGATGGTGAGATGACCGGGGTCGGCGTGAAACAAGTGGATAGTAGTCTGGCCAACTTTGACGTGGTCAGATTCTACTATCCGCTCAGCAACTTTTCGGTTCCTGCAAAGCATCCTCGAGTCAGTGGAGGAAAGCTTTTGCAGGACTGAAACAGCGGGAAAACCCGACAGAAGAACAGGGGGTATACTTGTTCGGGCATACAACCCCTTCATGAACGCGCTGGCTTCATCATGATCATCATCGGACGAAGTGAATGTTAAGGCTTGAATGTGTCCAAAGGTGACTGCAACGAAACGACCAGCTACTGAAACTATATTTTTATTTTTATTTACGTATTATTTGGTTTTCATTTTAATATTATTATTTATATTTTAATGAATTATTTAACCTCCACCTCTATCAAAAGTCGTCATTTGTGGTGCACTCGGAAAATACAGGGTATAGGGTATCCATAAAAGGTGCACTGTATAGGGTATCCATAAAAGGTCTGACACATTTTATCTGTGTATTACCAAAAAACTAATAAAGATAAACAGAAAAAGAGAGACGGATTTCAATATATGAAACTATAACTGAAAAAGTTTTATTAAACCAAGTTGGTAGACCCCAACGAGTGCTCCTTGGGTCTCATGGAGGATATGCAGCTGATAATCAATTTCTTGCCATTTCTTTTGAGCATATCGACATTCACCTTGGTAATAGCAACCGTGATTCGGCGTTTCAAATCCGTAATGTCCTTAACTTTGTGAAACACAATAAAACTTTTTCAGTTACAGTTTCATATATTGAAATCGTTTCTGTCAACTTCTTACTTGACTCCTCCCTTTTTTTGTGATCATAAGTGAACTTTTTGGGGACATTGAGAATGAGAGTTTTGATAGTTTTATATGTAATTAAACTTGTTTCAAGATGGCATTTATTTTGTTTGTTATCTTTAAGTGATGTAATTAGCATTATCAGTTATGATGAAATGGTTTAAATTTAAGAGGGAAAAAAGTTTGTACCAACATTTCCTCTAAATTTGGGAGTGCGACTTATAGTCGAGAATATACGGTAGTTTTTTGGTAATACACAGATAAAATGGGTCAGACCTTTTATGGACACCCTTTATTTTTTGGGCACACAAAGAAATGAATAGAATTTAAATTTTTAAATGTTTCTTATTAGAAGGAAATGAACTCGTCAAGGAAACTTGGTGAATTTTCTTTAAATAAACTTTTAAAAATTTTATTCTTGAAGAATTTTGGTATGAGTAAACGAGAATCTTCGATTATCCGAACAGAATTTCTTTGGGCTTATCAATTTCTGAACTTTTCATCAACATATTTCACTCACATGGAAATATAGCGGGGAGGGGGGGGCGGCCCGGGGTGTTGAAAACAAAGGCGGTTAAGTAAAGAGACCTGGCAATAGCTCAAAAACGTGTAATACTTTTCGGATACAGATAAAGTCACTTTTACTTTATCCGTGCTTTTGGATTTGAAGATGTGATATTATTATTGTCTCAGAGGGTGCTGGGTTAGTTTCGGTTTTAATGTTATGGTTTCGCTTTTTCATAATACGTGTATTGCAACCATCGAATCGACGGCGTCGATGAAGTCAGACTTAACCGTCTTTCTTAACTGTCCCTGGATTTAAGTGTATTTTGCTTTGCCGTGCAAATCTCCCCGACGATTTCAGCATAATTAGCGTCACAGTATCGAACGCAGGACGACATTCAATGCACAAAAAGAATTGCTCGTATTTGATAGGATATCATATGGGTTTTATTTTGTAACTGTTTATTTATTCATGCACTCGTTTGCCTAGCCTTTACCATGTTTCTCCTAAGCCTGATTGACTGGTGTTTCATCGTTTGCAAGCACTGTGTATATGCGTTTGCATTGTTGTAGAGCTTCACCTGTGTTTTGTGGTCATCGTTTGCTGCTTAATTATGGCTATTTCAAGCTTTTTCCACCAGATGGAGTCTGTGAGTACGGACCGATTGGAGGACGTCTGTTTTTTCCAGCCAATTAGAAACGATCTTAGCGATGTGCACGATTTTCAAACGATGCCAGGATTCATATGGAAGTATGAAATTTGTATATATAGTCCAAAATTTGCATTTCTGGTTATGGGCAAAGTCACCAATAACATCATGCTGGAGGAGAGGATGACACTTTGAGGCAGAGACACCTGACAACCAGCCCCGCTGAAGGAGATGCCATCCCGGAAGTAGCAGAGACCAACGCGGCCTAGGCAGTCAGAACGCCGATGCCAGCTGTAGTTGTGTGCGCACTGCACTTTCGGCAACTCTACAGACTTGGGCTCACTGGGCGGGGCTTCACCTATGCCATGACCAGCGTTGCCAGATTTTTAAAGCCCGAAGTACTACGCCTGGCAGCAAAAAGTACTACTTGGTACTACGCACAGAACGCGAAAGTACTACATTAGTACTGTATAGAAAATTATGTATACATATCAACATACACGAATTGTTACTCTGACAGTCTGTTTAAATGTTTTTAAAAAATTGTGGACTTAAACAATTCGAGAATTAATATACGATAATGGGGATCATGCATGGAATTTTTCTTTAAAAAATAGCAGTTGTTTTTTATACATTTGGACACGCAGAACATGAAAAACGTGGTCAAAAACTCCGATAACTTTTAAAAATTATTAAACTTGATTTAAAAAACGCGAACCATGCAATTGATAACGAACACTATAGAAACAATATAATTTCTGAAATTTTCGTGCATTACATTCCTATCTACAAAAGGACAAAAATGAATCGGAAGCATTTTACATTGTCAACATTAATTTATTGATCATTAAACACATCAGCATTTTCATCATTATCAGAATCATAATTGACATTTGAACTTTTGACGGATTTGTATATGGCTTTATTATGTCTTTGTACCATTTTCCTAGAAGGCAGAAATGTCGTGCATTTCCCAGCAAGTCCCTGTTTTGCCCATTGTTTCTAGAATACAAAATTACATACATTACAATTATAAATTACATTACAATACAAACTAATTGTTTTGGATTATACATGCATGATTGAGAATTCGGTAACCTACCTTAAAATTACAAGCACGTTTTCTTTTAGTATTGACACTATCGTTCATTGCGATATTCTAGTTCTGATCCAATTTCGCTTAATAGTAATACCGAGAATGCGTGCCAAAGAAAAATAATTGACTGACGTGCAATTTGCTGTTTGAGTCTGCTAATCACGTGCGTCTGGATGGTAGAATGGGCGTGCACTGTGATTGGCTGGCAGTTACTGTTGGCTGGTTTCGAAAATACCAACATATGGGCTGAAAAAGCAATTCACAATGCGAGGCCATTCAATACCATCTCCTTAGTGGCATTACGTCAAAGGTGACCTATGCATTACATCATTCGACATTGAATTGTACCCGTGGCTTTTTTTTTTTTTTTTGAATATTCATCATAAAAATACTGCTATAAATTTAAAAAATAAAAAAGTACTACAAAAGCACTACAATAACCTTAGGTACTACATATAGTACTACGCCTAACTTTTTGACTAAAAAAGTACTACGGTAGTACCAAAAGTACTACATCATGGCCCATGACGCAAGTCACAAGTTACGTAGTAAAAACAGCATTTGAAAGCTTATTTGAAAAATAGCATTTGAAAGACGTTTATCGAGGTTCCCGATAGGAAAGTGGTTAACGGTTTTGACTATCTTCTGTGTAGCTGGGTTCGATTCCCCTTTCGTTAACTTTTTTTTCAAAAATTATTTTATTTGTTTCTTCAATATTAAATAATACCAGGGATGGATGAAGGGGGGAATAAATGCCCCCCCCCCTCATATGTTCTTGTTAATACTGACAAGCCTGCCGCCAGAAATGTTTGGGCCCCTGACAACTGGGTACGTGTGGGCCCCTCTGGGCTCTGCCTCGTGCCTGATCAGCGTCTTCCTTCCGTTGGGGCCCCGGACTAGAGTCCCGTTTGTCCCCCCCTGGCGGCGGCCCTGATACTGAGAATAAATAACCAGTAAATGCAAGATGTAAAAAGTAAAAATGAAAATATACAAAAAAAATAATTAATAAATAAAATAAAATAACAAACATATGTAAGCTTACTTTTAAAAACAATTTACAATTAAAAAATTTAATAATGAATTTGTTCTTTATTCTGCATACTTGGTTGCATTTAAATAATCTTATTCTTTTCTCTGTTTCTTCATTTCCTCCAACTTACTTTGTTAGTTTTCACACGGATTTTGATATGGTTTGCATTTTTATATGTTTTAGCACTTCTTTATCTTGTTCAAGTTTGTTTTTTTCTCTCATTTTACAATTTTAAATACATTCGAATTTTGTGCTCTCTGTAAATATGTTTGTTCTATAATGTTTTCTAACTGTGTATTTCATATTTATATATGTACTGTCCAATGGTGCAAAGTAACTTGAGATAACTAGCGGTCTCCCGACTCATTAATTTTCATAATGTGTATTAATCCCCATTTTTTGCAAGTTTCAAGTTTTTCTTTTATTTGTCCAAGAAAATAAATTTTTTTAAGTTTCTGCCAAATAACCTATCCTCTCAATGGAGAATGCCAATGCTTTTTCTTAAGTAATAGAGATATTTTCTTCTAATTATTTTACTTTATGCATTCTAATCTGTAATTTATTCTCCTGTCATGACAAATGTAGTAAAATATAAAAATTATTTTTGTTAAAATAGTTAAAATCGCAAGGTCACTTATAAAGTATATCAAGTACATTACAAACCTTTACTAATATGCACACAGTATTCAAGAAATACTACGTAGTGGAGTAGTGACTCTCAAATGCTGGAACCTTCTTGATTCCACTTACTAGACTGTCTTTTTCTTTTGTGTTTCAGAAGACTTTATTTTTCGAAATAATGATAATTTTAAAACCTAATAAAACCCAATTATCCTTGTCTCTTCAATTATCTTGTACGTAACTCATCTTCAGCTGCTATAGAATTTCTGATTGCGCCATCTCCTATCAATTATGTTAACTTAGACCAAACTTAGAACCAATATATATTAGTATGAATTGAGATCTCATATCAAATCGTATTTTTGTATTTATTTAAGAAACATATCAGTGTTTTTCCGACTAAGATTCTCTGAAAGCTTTTATTTTCCTAGTGATCAGTTATTAGGCAACCGTTTTGAACGTCGGCGTTATTTAAGCTATTTCTGTGAAAATGACACGTCCTAGGTGAAGCCCCGCCTACAGAACCCAAGTCTGTAGAGTTGCCGAATGCGCGTGGGGCACTAGCATAGTCTAAGGAAGTGGCTTAGACTCAAGGTTGTTAAAAAGAAGGTGGCCTCTATCGGCCTATTTCTCTCAAAAGCACTCGCATTGCCTTCTGGGATTGTGACGTCACCCGGAAGGTTGGCAGCAGGCGATCCGCCCTTTTTAACATAACAAAGCTGAGATGGCTGGAGTTCTATGTGTGCTTTTGCTAATAATAAATTCAATTATTTATTATTTTTAGTCCAATATTATAATCTAGAGTGGATTTATTAGATTTCCATGCATTTATTCTTCCCATGGCAATAGATACGAGCAAAATTTCATTAAATGAGCAAACCCCCCACCCCTTCTTATAATGAAAAAGAGCACACTCGTAACAAGCAGGAGATCTGCTCTTGATACGAACGTTAAAACGCAAAAATCCAACAGATTGCACTACGAGAAAATCGAAAGTTAAGAGAAAATTTGAAACCTGAAAATAAAATATACACAAGATTCGTCGCTTTCATCTTCACCTCCTACACTCGTACCAAGTAGTTAAAACTGTTCAGTGGCTTCAGATTCATTTGAGGACTCTATAAACCACGTTGGGAAAAACGACGAGGTGGGATACGCTTTCCCTCTCAAATTGTAATTTGAGCAAAACGAAAATGTTCGGTCAGACTCAAACAGAAAGTGAGTGGGTATGTAGGCATTACTTTTTTTTTTCTTCCTATCATATTTTTACAGCCATACAAGCAGCGGCAGATGTTTTAATGCTTTACTAGCACTTGATGCTAAATGATTGAATACTGTAACAGGTTAATCGTTAAAGAATTGCTTTGACGAGGTGGCCTTGCTGTTGCAGTATTTGCTTTTGTATTTCAGTGCTAAATGCATATAAATAGATATTTTATTTGCAATCTCTGAATTTTAAACACACATTATTCCAATAAAATATTTATATATAACCTTGGCACGTTTTCTTCATTTATATTGGTGATAAATACAACCTGTGACAATAAAGTTTGGTGAATGATGGCACATTGAGAGTGGACTGCTCGCTTACATGAAACAGCAGTTACTATCCTTCAAAATAATCCCCGTCGATGGTAATGCACTTCTGGGAACGCCTGTACAAGTCCTGGAAACTCCTGGCGTAGTCGTTTTTAGGGATAGCCTTCAGTTGGGTCGTAACATTACGTTGGATGTCTGGCCACTTCGGGGGGGCGTCTTCTACGGTGTTCCGGACTCCTCGGAACCATTTATACCACTCATAAATACACTTCAAAGTAATAGCACTTTCTTTGTAAACGGTTGTCATCAGGGTTGCCAGGTTGGGCGATTTATCGCAAATTGGGCTACTTTTTTGTTCAAATTGCGACTAAAATTTTAAATTTGCGATTGCGACTGAATTGGGCTACTAAAATTTCAAATTTGCGATTTTTGGGCGATTTTTTTGTGCGAATTTTGTGACGATTTTTGGGCGAAAATATTGTCCAATAACAAAAAAAAACTGGTTTTAGACAATTATTAAAACAAGGACGAGACGAGAAGACCAGTGGCGTGATTAAACAAAGTAGATTTAGGATTTGAATTTTTGCAAGAGCTGCATAAATGTGGAAAAGGTGTTAATAAGGATGTTTTAAAGGAGAAATGTTTCAACTTTTTACGATCATTGTGTGCAGAAATTCAACAACGATTTCCTAGTAATTTTGTGATATATGAAAAGATAAAAAATCTTTCTCCTGCACTCATTCTCAGTCAATGCACAAAACCATTTTGTGAATTGCCACTAAAACTGATCAACATGGAAGGTTTAGAAATTAGCATGATTGAATCTCAGTGGCGATCAATAATTACTAAAGATTGGACCTTATATTTTAGTGAATATGTGCCAAGTGACTGTCAGCAGTTTTGGACTGAATTGTACCATTACAAAAATGATGGAAATGAGTATGCATTTCGAGAAATTGCAACGTTTGCACTAAGAGTTCTCACTCTTCCTATCAGCAATGCATCCGTCGAAAGAGTCTTTTCCATCATAAATAATGTCAAAACTTCTCTCCGAAATAGAATGGAGTTACCTTTGTTAGACGCAATCATTAGAACAGGAACACACAACTTCAAAGTGAAAACAAATGTTGCAATTCTTTCATCCCAACTAATGAAATGTTAACAAGATTTAACAATTCAATTTATAGCGATGTCTTTTAATCTTTGATTTTGATTTGTATTTTTTTGTAGAATTTTTGAAGAATAAAACTTTGCAATTTACGAAAGTTTTTATTGTATAGTTTATTTGTATTTTGATAATGATAGTAATGGTTGGAAGCTTACATCATGGACATAATGTAGATTTGCGGAGTTCCCACATTATGGAAAGTCAGGGAAATGAAAAGTGGTCAGGGAAAAAGGGCTATTTTCATGCATTGGGCGATTTTGGGCTACTAAAGTTCCCCAATTGGGCGACCGAATAGTGCTTGGACCTGGCAACCCTGGTTGTCATCATTTCATGAGTCTCTTTCGTTAGCTGATCCATTTTGGGTTTCGACCGCGCGTACTACGCCTTCTCTCTTCAATGTCCTGTTTAAACACAATAAACACACTCGCTGCCCTGATTCTCTCAAATTTGTTTAAACATGTCTCGACCTGTGTGGGGCAGGATACGACGATGGTGCACTTTTACGACCGTTAACAATTTGACGTCATTCACCGAATTTTATTGTCACAGGTTGTAGTAGAAATAGGCTGGAAGCCTATAGTTTTCTATGCGTTCGTCTGCTCCAAACCTTCCAGCTGACGTCACATGTCAGCAGCCAATGACCATCGATCACCCCGATAGAGGCCACCTTCTCTTTAACAATCTAGACTTCTATTCTTCCATGCCTAGAGCATTAATAAAAACCCATTGGAATGAATGGATTCAGTGGAAAGCACATGTCGATTGACTCGATTTATTTATGCATTTTCGTGGATTTTCATATAAATAATTTCGAGTGTCAACATGGTAAAGTGTTGCGTACCTTTCTGCCGGAAAAAAATCCCGAAATTTATTTTCATGAATTTCCTGCGGAAAACCAATAGCGACAACTTTGGATATAAGCAGTTAGTAGACAATATAAACCAATAATTATTATAACCTATCAATATGCAGTCGAATCCCGTTATTATGATGTCTTTTAATACCATATCCTGCTTTATTCGTTATTTCCCTTGGTCTCATCCTCATGAATGCTATTTCTATGTAATTACAATCTTTTGTATTTTTCTCACGAATCCTCGATAATACGATGCAATAATTAAGAAATTCATTCCAAGTTAAAAGTTTTTTAAACAAGGAAGCGCACGAATTTCGAAACCGCGAATTGATTCTCCGTGTAAATAAAGAACAAAGCAATAAACCCAATATGAAACTCATGAAACGTCTTCTTTTATTTATACTGCAATTTTATTTAACTCACAACTTCATCAATTTTTAACCCATTTCCCGTTATTAAATTTTGGCACATTGTTTCATTTTCGGTGACAATATATTCCAGTATAAAACTTTCTATTATCTATTATCAATTTTAAACCCTATTTTATCTATTATTGTTAATTATATCTTATTTTTTATTCATTTTGTATTTTTAATTAATAACTATTATTTATAAAACTTGTCATAATTCGAATTCTTAAAAAGGGTTGTGTTCGGGAAATCGCAATTTATGGCTAATGAAGAAACTATTGCTTTTCATTAAATCTCGTGGTCGATGGTAAATTTTTATTTATTATTCCAAAATGTTATTTTTATTGATAATTTGCATTTAGGTTTAAGTAATTCATTGTTGTGGTCCGTGGACCATTGTTGTCGTAAATTTATTTTTCTAACTCGCATGATGCGAGCTCTTGTGCAATGTGGCGATTTCCCTCGCGACTAATTAAGGGGGTCCATTCCAAAGGAGGACGCATTCCGAAAAAGACGAAGCGGGTTTTACATTCGAACGAGTGCGACATTCCATGATGCGAATTACTGCAGCAGTCAAATAGTGTTCTGTACTAAATTGCTCTATTATAGAAAAACTGTCCATTTCCGGACATTTGCTCAAATGAGGTTTTTTGTTCTTTCTTTCTTTATTTCTACAGGACTTGCCTTTATGTCTATGTGAGTGTGTGTGTATGCTCTCTAACCTCCCATCATCCAGTGTGTTATTATCGTTCATAACTCGGTCGCGAGATGTTATACTGTCTAATTGTTGATAAAATTATTGCGTAATTAGTGTTCTTTTTTGTTCTAGAACTTTCTTCATCTCCTTGCTTCTGCCATCTCATTTTGCCAGTATTTCTCCCTCCTAGCTCCAACTTTGATTGTACCTCCGCAATTGCAACAATTACGAGTTTATTCCGACCCGTCGCTCGTTTTGCAGTCTTCTCATGTTTAGGCCTGGCCACGAAGATACAAAAAGAATTTGTACCAACGGCTGTACTCCCGCTCCACTAATTAATTCTTTTTTTGTCAGTAATTATAAATTTTTAATTCATTCCTATATATATTTGTATACATATCCATTGTTCAGACAATAATTATTGTCGTTATCACTACTAACTAATACTCGTGCGAGGCACTGTAAGTAATTAAAAATTACGGAGTGTCTATTTCCACCAGTGTGACCAGGTTTTTAAACTCGAAATTACTACGGCAGAAGGCCTCCCGTTACTACATATTACTACGTTAAGTGTCCCAAAATACTACCTTATTACTACAGTAAGGGAGCTTTTTACTAATTATAGATCAGTTTTTTTGAAGTGCTGTACAACGCAAGGCAAGAAGTTAACTTTAAACGAGTCGACAGTGAGAGGGAGTGCAAGGGAGGGAGGGCGGAATACTTCAACACCACCTATCAGCACAAAAGCTGTGGCCTACCGGTGAATGCAGTGCGATGCGACTTGATGCGAATGTAGCGGCTGCGTGCGGCAGGCGAAGGGAGCGGATGCGGAGTGCGGAAGGAGCCATGCGGCAAGCTACTGGGCTGCTGTCAGGCGTCTGGCGAAAGCGATGAGAAACTGAACGTTAAATCAGCTGTTGCCAACTGCGTGAAACGGAAACAACAACATCCACTTCATCCACTCACGCAACGGAACGCAAGCATGAGTCATCACTTAACTGATCAATCAACACCATCCCCTCTATAGGTGGTGTAGCATGTTGGACTGATGACCAATTAGTGCGCATGTTTTAGGATATTACCATAGTTTAAGGAAGTAATATCCTAAAACTTCCTTAGACTATGATATTACTACACCTATTACTACGGAGATTCAAATATTACTACATATTACTACGGTCATTACTACGGCTAGGATTTTAGGCCATTTATTACTACGGTAGTAATGAAATTACTACGTCTGGTCACCCTGATTTCCACGTACGTACGTAGAAATAGATAGCCGTCAAAGGGCCGGCTATTTCTACGTACAGTTGCTTTGTCCTGATTGGTCAACGTGACCGGGAGTTCCACGTACAGTCAACCAAAGGAAATAATCCACACGAGTTTAATACTTAAAATTACATTTCATGCTATTGTGTTGTTTTAATAGCTTTTTAACTATAATTATTTAAATTTAATAATCTTAATAATGTTAACTCTAAATGTAATATTAAATTATTAAAAATAAATTAATATTGAAACGGTGAA
>JAHWFO010016894.1:383946-403156 GCA_023313115.1 Rhysida immarginata
AGTTGCTTTGTCCTGATTGGTCAACGTGACCGGGAGTTCCACGTACAGTCAACCAAAGGAAATAATCCACACGAGTTTAATACTTAAAATTACATTTCATGCTATTGTGTTGTTTTAATAGCTTTTTAACTATAATTATTTAAATTTAATAATCTTAATAATGTTAACTCTAAATGTAATATTAAATTATTAAAAATAAATTAATATTGAAACGGTAAAACTTAGAGTAAAATTCAAGTGTGGATTATTTTCCTTTGACGACTGTACGTAGAAATAGACTCCGGGATATTTCTACGTACGTACGTGGAAATAGTCTCCTGTGATCTTAAAAAAATATGTATGACTAACATAGACAAAGCAATCAAATAATAGAAAACAACCTAAAAACAAATAAAGTGGAAAGAAATATAATAGACGATATTACAGCAAGTTTAAAAATAATAAAAACCCACAACTGTTTTGAATTTAACAAAAAGTTTTATGAACAACAATATAGACTGAAATAATATCTGAAGTGGGATCCGGATGTTTGCCCTAACGGATATAAGCCCCGATTGTTTATATTTTTAACTTTATAAAATCACCCATTTTCATATATACTGTAAACATTCTTCTATAATGCGATCCCCATTTTTTGATTCGTCCCTAACTTAGGAGAAATGAAGTATGCAAGAATGTACATAAAAATCTATTTTTCTACGATTTGAAAAATGTATAACCTGGATGTATACAATTAAAAAAAACTTCAAAGGCCTGATTCATTATCGCCTGTTTCTACAAAAGTTTCCTTAATACAGTACAGATGGTGATTTATTAAAAAATAATACAAGATTATTTAATTTTGAAGAAAAGAAAAAATTTAAGAATTAATTAGCACATCACCAATTATTAATTTTAATCTTAAAATTATTAGAGGTTTTATTCACAATTTTTCTTACAGAATTTTGTTTAGAAATTCGTGTTCAGTTCAATTCAGTTCGTGTAATGTACGTAGAAATAGCTTAGCCTACAGAGGCCGGGCTATTTCTACGTACGTGGAACTCCCGGTCACGTTGACCAATCAGGACAAAGCAACTGTACGTAGAAATAGCAACTGTACGTGGAAATAGACACTCCGTATTTTAAAATGAAAATACTATATAATGCGATCATTATAATATTGAAACACGATGTATAGACAAAAAAACTTATATTAAAGAAAATCAATATATTAAATACATGAACATTTTTAAACATCATAAACAAATTATATTTAACATTAAATGCGTCCCCACACTTTTACTTTTTTATATAATTTTATGAATTTGTATTTAAATGAGAGGCACCATTTTTTAGCCCACTTTTAATAGTAAAAGTGTGTGCTTAAAAAGTTTTAATACATTTTTTATTTACGTTAGTTTGCTATTGTATTGAGGTGAGTAGTTTCCTATTTTTTTGTGTTCGAGAAATCGCAATTTATACATTAAATCTCGTAGTGGATGATAATATTTTTTATTTATTCCAAATGTTATTTCATTAATCATTTGTATTTAGAAATAAGCAATTCATTGTTGTAGCGCGTGAACCATTGTTGTAGCAAAATTCTTTTTTCGAACGCGCGTGATGCGTGCTTTTGTCCCATGCGGCGATTTTCCCTCTCAACTAATTAACTCGATCGCGAGATGTTATATTGTCTAATTGTTGCGCAATCAGTGTTCTATTTTTATTGCAGAACCATGCGTCTAGGCTGTGAATTGTGCACGGCTGTACTACCGCTCCACTGATTAATTTATTCATTTTTGTACTAATATTTGCGCGAGACACAGTGAGTACTTGAATTCATATTTTCTTTTGTCAGCGTGTAATTTTTAACTTCTGCCATTGTTAACCATAGGATACGTTTTGCTTTCTAGTTTCTTTTTACTGTCATTAAGAAAATCTTTTGTTGTTTACTAAGCAAGTGTTTATTGACTCATTCCTTGCCATAAATTTCCACTTTAATATCTCACCTCATCATTTTGTTATTATAGTTATCGAATAAAAATTATGGCATGTAATATATCAAACAACTTCGAATGATATGTCATGTATGAATATAAAGTAAAATTAACGATAGTCGTAATTGGCTCCAAGAAACCTGGTTTCGCGGAACCATTATGGTTCACTGGAACTTTCAATGCTAAAATACGGCATGTAATATATCAAACAACTGGGAATGAACGAATAAAACGTAAAATCAATGATAATCCGAATTGGTTCAAAGGTATGTGGTTAGTGGGTCATTATGGTCCATTAGAAACTTACAATATTTACATAGGGTGGTTTAAAATATGGTTCCGCGAAAGGTTTATTTAATCTTTCGGTACTTAGTTATGTCATTCCTTAATGGTTTATTGAGTACCGAAAAGTGCTTTATGCTATCAGTGTGGGGAAACGTTTCTGTCTGTCCGTCTGTCTGTAACTCTAGCTCCTCCGAGGCTATGAAAGATTTTCAAAATCTGTTTTCGTCAGTCGATGAATATCGTTCATGGCACGAACCAGTTACAAATGGTTCATTATCTAAACCGGTTCATTGGCACGTGCACAAATGGTACCTCTATTTTCCCGCCTAACAATTTTCAATGGGAAGATATATTGAGTAATATATCAAACAAATCGTAATGACGAGATAGATGCGGTTATTCCTTATTATTTTCGTCAGTCGATGAACATGGTACATGGCACGAATCAATCACAAATATTATCTAAATCTGTTCAATAGCACGTGCACCATTGGTACCTTTACGACCCCACCTAGCAATTTTCAATGAATAGATAGATATGTTAAGTAATATATCAAACAAATCGTAATGGCGAGATAGAAGCGGATGTAAATTACTATTTTCGCCAATTAATAAACATGGATCTGGGAATGAACCATTTTGAAAATGGTTGGAATCGAAACAATCACACGTGCTCTAATAATACCCTTATGACACCCTCAAAAATATTCAGTGCAAAATTATGGCATGTAATATATCAAACGACTTGGAATTTGGTGTCATGAATGAATATAACGTAAAATTAATGATAGTCCAAATTGGTTTCAAGGGACCTGGTTTAGTGGAACCATTATGGTTCATTGAAACTTTCAACGCTAAAATATGGCATGCAATATATCAAACAACTTGGAATGATGTGTCATGAATGAATAGAACGTAAAATTAATGATATTCGAAATTATTTCAAAGTTACGTGGTTTAATGGTTTCATTATGGTCCATTAGAAACTTCTAATGTTAACATAGGCGGTTTAAAAATATAGTTCCGCGAATGGTTTAGTTTAACCTTCGGTACTTGGTTATGTCATTCCTTAATGGTTTATTTCTCAATATTCTGTGTAATCTCACCAGTTTTATTACGTTGAAACATTAACAAAGGAAATTAAATTCTCTCAGATCAGCGTAATCATTTTTTATTTTTAAGAAATAAACATAGTCATTTCTTTTTATTTCAGATTACATCATCATCTCGGTTATTAAATGATGGATACCATGGCCATGCTGGTTGAAAGCAAAGACAGTGCTAAAATTCATAGGATATTCTACACTGATTCAGTTGATGATCTAGTGGATACGTTGTTGTTAACTGTTCTTGATATAACATCTGGAACGAGAAATATCACAAGAACATTAATTAATAATAGACTTCTAGAATTCAAGATTGAAATACCAAATAATATTGTTAATGTTATCATCCAGTATAATTTAGAAACAAATGTAGAAGTTTTGGATGAAATTCAAGCGGATATAAATTTAGATATCAAAGAAGAAAAAGATTCAGATGGGTTCAGCAATTGCTTTATAGGTGAAAAACAGCAATGTATGGAAAAAGAAATTGAACAAGAGTTTCTTCCATATGATGAATATAACCTCGTCAATAACAGAAATCAGAATGATATGAAAAGGTTAATTTTAGATAATGACAATGCAAATGCAATAAACAAATACGAATTAAATTCTCTTAACAATTTTAAATTACAACCAAATGAAGAAGGGAATGATGAAAATGAGTTTACATATTTAGTCGATGTTATAAGGCAAACGCCCTCTTCAGATTATTTTATAAATGATAATCTGGATTTGATTGGTAAAGAGAATCACAGCCAAAGCAATGAACATGACAAAGACTCACAAATGTCATCCTATAAAATCTGTGACAAAGAAAATAAATCTGGTGAAAAAAAATATCTGTGTAGTGTCACTGAAAAAGGTTTTCCGGAACCATCAGAAAGAAAAAGACATGAAAAAATTCATACAGGTGAGAAACTTTATTCATGCGAAATTTGTGGAAAATCTTTTGCACAAGTTTCATCAAGAAACATACACAAACGTATTCATACGGGTGAGAAACCTTATTCGTGTGAAATTTGTGGAAAATCTTTTGCACAAATTCAAAATAGGGATAGACACAAACGTATTCATACAGGTGAGAAACCTTATTCATGTGAAATTTGTGGAAACTCTTTTACACAACCTTCATCAAGGAATAAACACAAACGTATTCATACGGGTGAGAAACCTTATTCGTGTGAAATTTGTGGAAAATCTTTTGCAGACATTTCATCAAGGAAAAAACACAAACGTATTCATACTGGTGAGAAGCCTTATTCTTGTAGTGTTTGTGGCAAGACTTTTAGATATCGATCAGGTAAAGTCTCACATGAATATGCGCATGAATATGTGAATAAGAATAAACATGAAAAAATTCATTTAAATGAGAAACCTTATTCTTGTGAAATTTGCGGAAAATCTTTTGCACATCTATCGTCAAGGGATACACATAAACGTATTCATAGTGGTGAGAAACCTTATTCATGTGAAATTTGTGGAAAATGTTTTACACAACTTCAAAATAGGGACAGACACAAACTTATTCATACAGGTGAGAAACCTTATTCATGTGAAATTTGTGGAAAATCTTTTACACAACTTTCACATAAGGATAGACACAAACAACGTATTCATGCCGGTTAGTAATCTTATTAATATGTGAAATTTGTGGAAAATCTTTTCACACGGCTTTCACACACGGATACGCAAAAAGGTATCCATACGGTAGTATTTGTGGAAAATGCTTTTCAAGCTTAACCAACAAACTCGGAGAGGAACAAAATCATTACATGGATAAACCTTATGCATGTAGTACTTGTGGGAAAACATTTTAATATAATAAAGATTGGGTTGTTCATGAAAGAATAGACTCGGGAGGGAAAACATTATTCTTGTAGCATACGTGGTCATTAATTTCAACTAAAGATGTACGTGAAAGTATTCATACAAATGTGAAACTTTATTCATGCAACGACTGTAGATAATCTTTTACACGTCCTTCATCAAGGGATATACACAAATGGATTCATACATGTGGGAAGTCTCTTCCTTGCAGTGTCTGTGGAAAGAATTTTAGAACTCGTTCAAGCAAAATCGCACATAGTGAAGTGCATTATATGGTAAAACTCACACTGGCGAGAATCCTTATTCATATAATCTCAAATAAGGAAAATCACACATTTTTTCAAATTTTTTAATGTGGAAAATCATTCAGTAAGTCATTAAATAAATTGGCTCATGAAACTTTCCATGCTCTTGGGAAACCTTGTTGTGTCTGTGGAAAAACTTTCAAATTAATGTCATAAAATTCCACATGAAAAAATTCATATCAGAGAGAAACCTTTTTCTAGTAGTGTTGGTGGAAAGTCCTTCACATTTCGATCACATAGAACTAAACATGAACGAACTCGTTCATTAGATAAGCAATACTTCCATGGTATATGTGGATAATCTTTTAACTGTGAAACAAATAAAAATCCAGTGCTAAGGAATCATATGCTTGTTCACACAATCATCACATAAAATAGCACATGAAAGAATCCATTCAAGTGTGAAACCTTATTCTTGCAGTTTTTGTGGGAAATTGTTTTTCAAACGGAGTGATAAAATAGACATGAGACATTACATTGTCTTAAGAATATGAATTCTTCAGTGTAACCGAAAACCGTCCAAAGGATATGTATTGGGTGATACTTTGTTTTCTTAATTTTTTGATTTCTATTATTTGAATAATTGTTTTATTAATTATGAGAGAAGTGAACAAGATTCTAAGAAATTGTAATTTAATGAGAGAAATCAAGTTATTAATGTAGCACTCATCTGTGATCTGTTTTTTTTTAATGTATAAGATTTTGATTTTTAAAGAGATAAGAATATAATTAAATAAAATTTTTCTTGTGACTATTCTTTTGATTCCTGTATTTTTCATAGGCTTATTTATTTTATATTTATTTGTTGGAATAATTAGAGATCATATTTATATGGAGCGTAAGAAAAAGGTAAGGCCAAATTTTCAGGAACTATTCCTCACATGTAGAGGAAGGAAATATGTTATATGGAAATGGGTCCGGAAATGCTTTATGTCCATGTTAGAATTCCTTTTATGTAGATTATTCACATGCAATTTTTATTTCAAGAAATTAACTAAATTTTCAAATTTTTTTGTAGAGGGCGGATTATGTGAAAAATTGTTCGAAATGTATATTTTATTAAATGCAGTCTAAAGGAGGAGCCCTTTAAGTCAGAAATTTAGACTTGAGCAGAAAATAAATTCCAAATTCTAATTTATAAAAGTTAGAAATAAAGGTGACGACTGTCACGCCAGAAATCAGAGTTTGTGTTTAAAGCCATATGGAGACAAAATATAAATTTCCCCCCGTAATTACGTTGGGAAACCCATAGGACGCACCTGCACTCCACATGAAACTCTTTCATAGCTAAAATGTTCAAAATGCCTTCTTGGTTACGTTTGGTTAGAATTCTTATGTTCACCATCAAATTTATTTGTTTTAATTGACATGCAACTTTCTTCATCATTGCTGACTAGCATAAGCACTTAGCATCAGCTGTTTACTGTTCATCACGGACTTGGTTTACTGTACAGAGCAATGGAAGTCTTTTCAAATGAGTAATGTAAAAAAAAAAAAAACCCAACTTTTTCATCGAAGACCATTGTCCGGAACTGTTCGTCGCCACTTTTGCTATGCGTTACGGTATTGTTTCTGCTACTACTTGATGAGTTTCCTTACGCCACACATTGCTTGTTATGCAGCAATTCCTCGCTAACAAACAATCCTGTCATCCCTCAGGCCACCATACTCTCCGTATCTCGCTCCTAGTGACTTTTGGCTGTTCCCGACTCTGAAAATGGGCCTCAAGGGGACACGTTTCTCAACTGTAACGAGAAAAGCAGGGAAAAAGAAAGACAGTTCAAAGAATTATTAAAAAAAATTGGGAATAATTGCATCCATTGAACAACGGAATAAAATTATTAAACAAAATTGAAGTGGGATAAATACGAAAGGAAAACTCGCTTGGTTTCTTTGGCCATCATGTTGTTTGTATCGGGGTAAACGATTCCTAAGCAAATTCAAAATCGCCATGGGGCACCCAACTGGATCGGACTAACCAGAGATACTGGTATATGATTAAGGATCTCCATATGTTGAGGTATATTAGACAGGGATTAACGGGGCAGGGACAGAGGAAAACATAACAAGTGAAGGGAGGTAAGTTGTGGGCACAGGACCGTAACTACGGAAAGGAGAAGGAGGAATTAGTTAGTTGGGCATTAGTTAGTTGGGTCGCAATCCCCGCCAGATGAGTGGCTTAGAAGTGGACAGTCTTGTGTGAGTCTCCCGAAGATCCCAAAAGTGGAAGCTAACAATCATCAGGATTTTCTCACACGGCTGAAGTCCTTCGAATGGATGCAACGACAGAATTAATTTTTGGCTAAGAGAAACCTGAGAGCCCTTCCCCAAAGGGTCCGTTTAAAGTGCTCTTGGCAAAGTGTTCCTTTAACAATAATCAAATGTTCACAAGGACTTACCTGTTGATATGAGTGGCGGTCTTTCCGGCAAACACCTGCGCAATGTAAGTCTATACTCTGTCCAGCGAGAGTTTGCTCTAGATGTAAACAAAACAACGTTGCATATCTCTACGCGAGCTCCTGTGATTGCAGGAATTGATTCAGCTTTTCCCCTCCCCCCCCCCCCCCGACTTGAGGATGCCATGTCAATCCCTATCTTTCTATCTGTTAATCCAATAATCCCTTATATCTCTCAAGAGATACAGTCATAGAGTAAGAAAGTAACTTTCTTACTCTGTGATACAGTGGGGGCTGATTAGTATTTATTTAAATAACAACAACAAGGAATGTACTTATTTTAAGGAATAGCAAGCCAGAAAAATATTTAAAACATGTAAAATATTTATTTTATAAGAAAACATTCGATACATAATTTAATGAATAAACATTGAAACATATATTTAAAAATTATCTAAATTTAATAAAAAAAAATTATAATAAAATTCATATTATTAGAATTTTACAAACCACTGGTTCAAAATATTAGAATATTTTCATTAGTAGTTGAATAATCCAATAATGACTCTTAAAACCTTAAATATATAAAGTTTATGTAGAACTCATAAATTAGTATTCAATAACGTAGGAATTTTAGCAATGTAGAAAAGAAAAGAATTTTAGGAATTTTGTACCATACTTTTGCAAACATCGGTCGCAAAGCTGACATCTCATCTGGTTCGAAGGACATCATCATTGCTAACAGAATATAGCTCAGCAGGCTAACTGTTCTCAATCAACTGTTTCCAGAGTTTTAAAAATGCATACTGAATGTGTTGTGCAATCAAATAACCGTCAACGTGGTGGTCGAAAACTGTCTACATCACCCCGAGATGATAGACACTACAAAATATTGTTAAAAGTAACTGTTTCAGAAGTCTTAAACACATTCATGGATTATGGATTGCATGTGGAGTTCACGTTTCTCGGTTAATAACCTTGAGGCGTCTACAGAAATTGAAGTTCCAGTTAAGAGTTCCCAAAACAAAACCGTTGCTCTCAGCCAACCAACGTCAAGCAAGGGTGAAATGGTGCAAAGAACAACAACTTTGTGCAAGATGATTGGAATGGAGTACTGTTTAGTGATGAATCTGTGTTTTGTAAGAGTCATGCATATAAAAGCTTACTTGTGTGGCGCTTGCGAGAAGAAGCCTTCGCCAAATAATGTATGAAGCGTTCCGTTAGTTTGCGACGTCAATTATTGCGTGGGGATGTATGTCAAGAGGCGTTGGGCAGCTGTATTTGCTTATGGGAAGGGTTAACTCTAACGTGTATCAAGAAATTCTTGAAACTTTCATGTTGCCTTCTGAAGAGGACTTGTTTGATGAGGAATTAGTCTTTCAACAAGATGGTGCATCTAGTCACACGTCAAAGAAAAAAAAGAGGGTGGCTCGAGGAAAACAATATTAATCAAAAAATTAATATTAAAAAATATGAACCAAAATTATAATAGTTACATCTAGGTGTTAAAAGAGATAAAAAAAATTGACAAAACCTTTCGCGCGAACAACTACGCTCGTCATCAGGCCTCGTTGATCACTCCAATGTCCATCTAATTATCCGTACTTGAACCCAATAGAAAAATCTATGGGGCCTTATTAAGAAACAACGCCAATCGGAAGCTCCAAAAAATAAACAATAACTTGTTTCTTGTTTAAGAAAACTATGGTTTTGCATCACAAAAAAACGTTGTACCCAGCTTATTAGCAACAGGTGATGATACGAAATATTAGAATTAAATTCACCTTCCTAATATGTTTGTTTTACACTGTTATTGAACGTTCATCTAAGTTATTCTAATATTTTGTATCAGCGGTTTGTAATATTCTAATAGTATGAATTTTATTATTATTATTTTACAATTTATATACAGGGTGAATACAAAAGTCTGAACCCCTTTTTTATTTTTTGAACCGAAGCAGATATGTCAATTTTGATGAATCCAATGAATAGGAAGTTGTGGGTGGCCTATCCCATGGTGCAGTTTTCATCATCCCAAATATGCAAATTAGGACACCTTCAAAATTTATCTCAAAAACCGTAAGGGATAGAGAAAAAAACCCAATTGCAAACTTGTTCAGCATAAAAAAACAAACAAAACAAAAAAAAATCATCCAAATCGGACCCACCAATCACCCACAATCACGTGGTGAACTGTTTGTAGCTTACAAACAGTCACACTGCACAAGGAAAACTGAATGTTGATATTTCCACCATGTAAACATGCAAATCAAAAAATTAACAAAAATTACTATACTCACATTCACTTTCATGCGGAAAAGCAAATAAAAGGCATGTTTCAGCACTCAGAAGACAGAACAATTCCGGGATGGCAAGCTACACTGTTCCGGAAATGGTCAACATGATCTTCTGCTTCGGAGAGGCAAGAAGAAACCTACATGCTGCAGATAGGTTGTATCGAGACAGATACCCTAATGAACGCCATCCATCTCGTCAAACAATGCGTCACATTATTCAAAGATTCGAGGCTACAGGGAATGTTAATGCAGAACGAGGACGACCAAGGGCACAAGGCGACGAGGCTACAACAACACTAGTTCTGGCTGCAAATCCCCACACAAGCAGCAGAGCATTGCTGCAGATGTTGGGTGCCATTAGAGAACTGTTCTCAACATTCTACACGCACATCATTTTCACCCATACCATATTCACTGTCACCAGGAGTTACTGCCATTGGATTATGTTGCTAGGGCCGCCTTCTGAAACTGGTTACTTATCTGCCTGGATGACAATCCAAACTTCATTCATGAGGTGTTGTGGACAGATGAAGCCCAGTTCACCAGGGATGGAGTTATCAACAGGCACAACCATCATCATTGGGCAGACGAAAACCCACGATGTCTGCGAGAATCTAGTGAACTAGAGAATCAATGTGTGGTGTGGATTGTACAATGACACTGGTTGGACCGTATTTTTACTATGGAACACTGACTGCAGAACGCTACCGGGCTGAAATTCTCAACGTGGTAGTCACAGACTTCATTGACAATTTGCCATTGGCCTCGTATCAGCGCACGTGGTTTCAGCATGATGGAGCTCCTCCACATTACGGGTTAGTCGTTCGCGAGCGTCTAAGTGAGATGTTTGGATGACAATGGATTGGCCGCGGAGGACCAGTTCCTTGGCCACCCCGCTCCCCTGATTTTACACCACTTGACTTTTTCTTGTGGGGATACCTGAAGGACAAGCTTTATGCTACGCAGCCCGCCTCACTGGCGGATCTGGTTCAACGAATCCAGGAAGCGTGCCGAGGAGTGACACCAGCCATGCTTGCCGATGTTTTGGCGTCAGTTAGATTCCGTGCCCAATTGTGTTATGGTGCCCACGGTCGTCACATCGAGCATTTTGTTGATTAACTTTTTTTTAAAACTGTTTGAAGTAACTTGTTTGTGCAGTGTGACTGTTTGTAAGCTACAAACAGTTCACCACGTGATTGTGGGTGATTGGTTGGTCCGATTTGGATGATTTTTTTTGTGTTTTGTTTTTTTTTTTTTATGCTGAACAAGTTTGCAATTGGGTTTTTTTCTCTATCCCTTACGGTTTTTGAGATAAATTTTGAATGCGTCCTAATTTGCATATTTGGGATGATGAAAAGTGCACCATGGGATAGGCCACCCACAACTTCCTATTCATTGGATTCATCAAAATTGACATATCTGCTTCGGTTCAAAAAATAAAAGGGGGGTTCAGACTTTTGTATTCACCCTGTATAACAGTTATCTTAAATGTTTAATTTGAAGTTTAAAGCTGAGACACGAATTATTATTATATAATGCAAGAAGTAAATTTTTTTTTTTGTATGCCCACACAAAATTCTTATGCATATTCTGATATTTTGGATTGCAATTGTATATAAAAGAAATAGATAACTTTTAATGCAAAATACTCTTCAAGCAAAGAAAAATTAATATTAAGCACAGAAAAGCGAAGAGATATTCAGGTAAGTCAATAAATCGGCATTTACTTTAAATTATTAAAGTAATACTCATAGTTTATCATTATTAAATTGAATTTCATAATTTACAATTCACTAAACCATAAAACATTACAGGAATGTTAAATTATGAGGTGCATTCTTTTTGTAAATTAATTATAAAACATTAATTTACGCCTGTAAATTAAAAAACAAACAATTAAAAAACTGCTTTAATTGTTTATTTTAATGTCTGTTTTAAAAATTACAGGCATATTATATAAGTTCATAACAGAAAACTACTTTCCAGAAGAGATTATATTTAATAACGATCTATCAAGTTAGAGCAAATGAAGAAGTACAAGTTCTGATAGCTTCTACTTTTATATTTAGATTCAAGGCAACAAACACTCTCGTAAGTGACACGCGTAAATTCCTTTAAGTTGTTTCCTTTAAAAAGATGCGTTATCTCATGTAGCAGTAAATATTTTTTTTTTGTCTCGAACTAAAAGCATTTTCAAGAACCTTTCTTCTACGATCCCCTGAAAAAAGGCTTTATTTTTTCAGATTTGTCAAAGGGAAAAAACTCGTTTCACTCGCAGAATGATAAGAGCCTGGCGTAGTGACCCGATGCAGTTTTTATTTCACGTTTATTCTCTTCCATTTTCCCGTCTTTCTATTTTTCCTTTCCGTGAGTTATCTTTTTCACCCTCAGGTTCTTTACACCATCTATCAGAAATTCACTGAACACAGGCCTGGTGAAATTGTTTTGAGACGGTGATGAAAGATAAAGGTAAAAGCATCTGTGCAGATGATACTATTTTTTTTCTTCTCAGAGTCCGATATAAAAAAATAAATATAATCATCTTTGTATCTGAGCTAACAACACAAATGAGTAAAAACATAAACATTTTATTTTTTATTTTTAAAAATTTAAAATATTATTTTAAACGAAACATTTTTTAAATTTCATAATATGAGAGGTAGTTACGTACAAGGTATTTCATTCAGTTATCCCCATTTTATTTTAATACTGTGACGTAAGAAATGATCGTGAAACGCCGTTGATGGAATCGTCGTTTAGATCGTATTTTTAAGGTTTTTTGAAATCTGCAACACAGCCAGTAATTTTGCAATCCAAGATAGAGCCGCCATTAACAACGCGGATTGTGGAATGGAAACAAATTCTTTAGTGCTGTTCAAAATCTCTTCCACTAGCTCCTGGCGTATTCTGTGGAAAGACCTTAACATGTTCCCCTACAAGATCCGTGTGTTAATGGCTGCTTTGACCTTTGCACAAGACTTTGGGGAACGTTAGGAAGCCAACCCATGTGGGTGGACCAACCTACTAGAAAGAAAGCCTGCGCACTGAACCGTCATACATTGTTACATCATCATAAGAAGTTACTATTAATCGTATTTCTACCAATAATAAGCCCTAAATTATGACTTATGATCATGTAACAATGTATGACGTTTCAGTGCGCAGGTTTTCTTTCTAGGAAATGTTAGCTGACAGACTGCGGTGTTCTGATAAGGCGTATTTTCACATTACTAGAGATGTAAACAGGCAGAATGTTATGTCAACAACAGTTTTATCACACGTCTTGTTGGGCGGATATCTGGATACCTGTTTGGATTCTGAAGTCCCACAAAATCTGAACCTTCTCATCTCCATAACTTTCTTGACTTGATGTTCCCAGTGATTTTTGCTGCCTCCGAATCCAAATTTCTAGCAGTTTCCAATGGATAATTTTCGCAACTCTGTCATGACGTTGCAAATTTGCTGCATCCGTTGATTAAGAGTCGCTTTTGAGTGATCCGTTTATTGGATTTTGGAAACCTTTTATTTGTTTTGTTCGAAATTTGATGCTGAACAAGTTTGTCATTGGGAATGTTTGTCTAGCTCTTAAAATTTAAAAGATATTATTTGCATTTGTTCTAATTTGCTTAGTTGACATCAATTTGAGTGTACCATCAGAAAGGTTGCCTTCTACTTAGCTACGACGATTGTTCATCAGAAACACGTTTAAAGACTAGGAAGCAATTTTTATACAAAGAATTTAAAAGAAATCTCCATGAACATTAAGGCATGAGTCTCACTGGTGCACTAATATATAGATTCCTATCTGGTAAAATTCCTGCGGTTGTTGGGGAAACAATTGCGTAACAGCAGCTCTATATCAGCGTCAGAATTGAACCGCCGGAATCCCAAATGTGTTTCTATTGAACAATCCTTGTAGATATTGATGCATGGTATTGTGCAAATAGTTGTCCAGCTGAGTATATTGCAAGCAGATATTAAGTCCTGGATGTTTTCCTCTGTGATATGGCATTTCTGTATCTTTTCCTGTTAATAACTTGGTCTTGTAGCTTCTTATGTGGTATAGCAATCACGGTTCCTTCAGTTTCTCCAAGGAGAATCCCTTCACTCAACCAAAATTTCGACATGTGGCTGGTTGAGTTAGAAGGAACTCATTTACGAAATATGAATGAAGCTTAGTGTATATTGTAAGAATGTTGTTTGTGTTCTGCACGCTGTTCAGATTTGAAGGCGTGCATGTTTTATCAGCTATACAGATTACTTTGTGGAGTGAGTATCTGTAATGTTTAGAGTAAAAGAATTCTCATTGGCTGTGTCTGTTTGTGATGTAAAGTGAGTTTATCAAAAAGACTTCTGCCACCTTCTGAAAAAGGTGAAAGTCTTTCAATTAGCAGTGTGTGGGAGATACAGGGTGCGACAGAAATACCTCCCGAATTTCAAACGTAAATAACAAATCAATGATAGAAGCTAAGCGAAATTTTATTTTACAGTTTGAAAACAATATCGTCCAGTAGCGGTTGATCTTCTTGCGAGGTGACATTCAAATGCCAGCACGCTCCGCCGATCCCGCATCTTGCGACTTCTTTCACCAGGGGTACCTGAAGGCTCAAGTGTACAAACGACAGCCGGGAATACTAGAAGAACTGAAAGCTGCCTTCTGCCAAAAAAATTTCGGCAATAGCACCGGTGATGACCAGGTAATGCAGAACTTCCGGGAGAGGCTTCAGAAATGCATACAAAATGAAGGTCGGCATTCGGACGATATTGTTTTCAAAACTAATTAATAATATATATGACGTAAATGGTAAACACTGATCTTGCAAACTGTGAAATAAAATTTTGAATTACTTCTATCATTGTTTTGTTATTTGCATTTAAAAACTAGGAGTTACTTCTGCCGCACCCTGGATTTTCCGTGTTTTTAAGCAATTTTCGTGTGCTCCTTTTCAAGTCTCTCAAGATCTCTCTGTATCCACTGTATGATCAGTATTGATGGCCTCAAATAAATTTTGGAATTTAAGTGTATTTTAAGTATGTCTCCAATGTCACGTGGATTTTAGAAGAGTGGGCGTGACAAAGAGAAAGAACGACAAAGTTTTTGGTAATGAAAATAAATCTTTATTTGACTTAAAATAAAGCTCAAAGTTAATTGTAGTGGAAAGTTCTTTGCACGAAAAGAAACAGTAGGATTTAACGTCTATCAGGTCGCTGCCCGTCTCGGATACAACGCTTGAAGACTTGACGATGAAGTCGCTGCTTGCGAAGATCTGTCGTTGATGCAGGATGCTGATCACTCTCGTTGAGCCGATCGCAATAATCAGGTGAACTCTTGGACGTATGGAATTATGATGACGTAGCGAAAATGACCCCACTACGCCGAAACACAAAGATGATCGGAACTAATGCAATATCCGATGTTCGTGACGTTTACGGCTCTTATCGCCTTTTCGTTGCTCAATCTAAATCTGCCATTTATTGCTGCCCTCTTTTTGTCGCACACACACAAAGAAAAACACAAGCCTACAGATCCCTGCTGTAGCTTCGGCGAAACACACAACAATCTTAACTCCAAAACACTGTGTATAATAATTACAAGGATTAAGATTCAACCCAATTTTCTATGCAAACACCATTTCGGAAAATTATTTACTTTCACCGGTAAGGGCAGATAAACTTTTATAATATGAACTTGTCACACACACAAACTTTGCGATTACGCTTACATAACCACAAATCTAATTAAATTGAAGATGAGCACACTATCACAATCTTGAACTTGCGGCTAGTTGATGACATTGACTGCTGAAGCCGTCGTAAATCTGACGATTCGAACTTGACAGCTCACGTCAATCGGGTGCTTCTAAAAACTCTCGAGCGCTCATTTTCAATCACGTGATCGTTTACCCCTGATCGCGCCCGCTCTATTCACCCGCTCATGAAGTTTTTTGACAGCACCAAGGGCAATGAGATAACAGCACGATCAGTAAATAAGAGGTAACTGCCACAGAAACTCGTTACGCTTTCAAACTTTCTGTTTTAAGCGTAATTATTTATTTTTATTGTCCATTATTATAATCTGATGGGGATTTATTAGATTTCAATGCATTTATTCTTTTATGACAATAAATACGAGAGTGTTAAAAAATCTACGTCCGAGAGTGCACGTACGATAAAATGAAGCTTTAAAGCAAATTCGAAACCTAAGAGAAAAATTAAAAAATTAAAATATATAAAACAATCTTCGCTTTTATCTTCAGCTCCTTCGCCCCTACCGTGTATCTTGACCTGTTCTGTGCCTTCAGATTCATTACAAAACTATAAACCACATTGGAAACGGACTTCGAGGAGGGATATGCTTTCATTGTCGGCCATTATTGCGAAAGTTATGAAAACGAAAGTAGTGAAAATGAGCGAGGCAACGCGAAGTGATCACGATGGAAATAAGATCACTTTGATCCTGAGCGTTCCCAACACGACGATGAGATCGGGGAGTTTTTAGAGGCGCCAGTGACGAGCGCTCTGTCATTTTTAGATGCAGTGCTCGCGTTGATCATGAACGTTTACGCTCGATCGCGACTGGAGAGAGTTTTTAGAAGCAGCCTTACGTAGCACACCTTGAAATGAACGCAAAAGACAGCTTTAATACGACGTTAACTCTACGGGAGCAATATCGCACATACCGCTTAGCAACGGAATTAATACGTCGATTACGCCTCGTCGATAAACGGTGTATCAACAAATTGTCAAAAAGATAGATCGAAACGTCACGTGATTAAGTGTCTTATTACACAGAATAAAATATAATGTCCAAGCCGTTCAATAAATATTTAGAAGACAAGTCCGGTAGGTAAAGTCCAGATAGAATAGAGAAGTCGCTTAGGGAAAAGCGGACGAGCTACGTGACATAATGCCCCCTGTAAGATAATAGGCACGAATTGTGAAGGGGAATACGCACACGGCCTCGTCGTTTTCCCCGAGTTCACTGGCGTCGGGGTGAAAGACAGTTCGGAATTCACGCAGTATCGTAGACTGAACTGCAGTGCAAATTAACGTAATATTGCTTACGCCATCAAAACGTAGACTGCAAATAATGTCCGTACGGGTCGTCAGCCTCTCGTCTCGTGCGGTCGCTTGACGACGGTGCGTTTCCCCGCTTCTCTGCTCTTGGTTCCGTCCGTTGCTTTCCTCTTGCTCATTCACGGGCGGGGGAGGTCTGTCGGAACTCACAACGTTCTCCTTAGCTTGAGAAGGCGTGTTTATCAATTTGATAAAATGTTCAATGGCTCTTTCCAACCTTTCTTGCCATTCGTCGGCCTCTCGGTAGCACTCGTCGGTGTGTTGCTCGCCGACCGCCTTCAGTGTTGTGGCCTCGTCCTCCACACTCTCAGCTAACGGTCTCCTGGCCTCCGCTTGCGGCATAAAATCACCGGGGACGCCTCGCGTATCGCCTACTCTTTGCTGGCGACGCCGTGCTCTGTCTCCGCCACTATTTCGGACTTGAAATTCGTCCTTTTTCCTCCGCTCGCTCTCGCTCCATCTTGGCTTCTTCTTCTCCAAACGCTCTCTGTCACGTGTCGCCTTCGGGATGACGAGTTCGGCGTCAGCTCGCATGCTGACGTCACCTCTCCTCTCTCTCTTCGACGATTTCTTTCTGTTGAGTTATTAACTAATAGATGGCGTTACTTTACATGTCTTTAATGTTTTGTATTTCTCTTATGTTTTTGTGAGGCTCTGGTTTTAGAGATTGCAATAAAAATGGCGGTTTAAGCTTTCGTGTTTCTTTGTGCGAACCAGCGTGTTCATTTTCTGGTCCTTCGAGCCGGATCGTGGCTGTTTAAAAGTGTGACTAAGCAGCTGCGAACTGCATACGAGTTTGTGCAAGTGACGGATATCATTTATTCAACAAAAAAAAAAAAAACTGTGAGTACTGTGTTTGCTGTTTCCTTTGCGATAATCAACATGGCGACGTTTGAAAAGATGATACGGCGACGTGGGAGTGCTAAGGCTTCTCTTACAAAAATTGAAACTTTTTTAAGAGAGCCAACGTCTGAGACTGCAACTTCTGTGGAATTAACTGTGCGTTTAGAGCGGCTGCAAGATGTTTTACAACGATTTACGGAAGCTCAAGATGAAATTGAAAATTATTGTGAGGAGGATGATCTTCAAGCACAACGAGAAGAGCGGGAAGCGTTTGAAGAGAGATACATTTCAGCGAAGACATCGCTCATTGTCCTATTTAATCGTTTTACGAGAAATTCGACAAATGAACATCTTCCAGCTCAGCAACCAATTGTGCAACAGGTTAGTGTCAAGCTTCCACAAATTAATCTACCCCAATTCGATGGCAACTATACGCAGTGGACTGCCTTTATTGACTTATTTAATTCATTAGTGCATGCAAATCCCTCACTCTCGTCAGTGCAGAAATTACAGTATTTGAAAGGTGCGGTAAAAGGTGAGCCGTCCTGCTTAATACAAACTCTTCAAATTACAGATGCAAATTATCAAGAAGCACTGTCATTGTTAAAGTCACGATATGAAAATCGTCGAGTAATTATTCAGTCGCACGTCAGTGCATTGTTTAGCGCTCCAGCTGTGGAAACTGAATCCCCTTCAGCTTTGAGAAAGCTGTTGGACATTGTCAACGAACAAGTAAGAGCTCTTTGCGTTTTGGGAGTTCCTACGAAGCAGTGGGACGCAGTGTTAGTTCATATTGTCACTAGCAAGTTGGATTCCGATTCCCGTCGTCAGTGGGAACTGTCACTAACTACTTCGGATTCACCTTCTTTCAAGCAGCTCAATGAATTCCTAGAGGTGCGATGTCGAGCATTGGACGCAACTCCTGTGAGCAACTTCAAGCAGTCAAAACGTTTTCCGGAAATAAAGAAACCAAGCAAATCAACAACTGTGAGTAACTTTCATGTGTCATGGTCCTCATCACCTTTTTAAGTGTGAACAATATGCACGGCAGTCAGTAAAAGATTCGAATTCGTAAAAGCCCATCGCCTGTGTTTCAAT
>JAHWFO010016894.1:403256-419877 GCA_023313115.1 Rhysida immarginata
TGTGAGTAACTTTCTGTCCTCTGAGCTAAAATGTATCATGTGTCATGGTCCTCATCACCTTTTTAAGTGTGAACAATATGCACGGCAATCAGTAAAAGATTCGAATTCGTAAAAGCCCATCGCCTGTGTTTCAATTGTTTAAGTGCTAATCATCATGCGAGTCTGTGTAGATCAAGTAATTGCAGAAAGTTTCAAAAACCACACCATACCACTCTTCATTTTAATAAAGATTCTGAGTCTCCATCAAAAAAGAAACAAACTGAGTCGAGCAACAGTTCAACAGTGTTGTCAACTGTAGAGTGTTCAAGTCCTGGAGAAATTAGGAATAATCAATTTAATGTTTTATTATCTACAACCATCGTTCATGTGCTTGATTCTCAAAACAAAAAACAAAAATGTCGTGCGTTAATTGATAGTGGCTCACAATCTAATTTTATTACTGAGAATCTAGTGAAAAGATTGAATCTTCCCACAACACATTTCAAGGGTTCCATTGTGGGTTTGGGATCTTCTTCTGTAGCAAGTGTTAACCGTTGTGTCTTTATTGACTGTACACATCAACGTTTCAGATGAATGTACGTGGAATCGTGTTAAAAAAGATTTCTACACCTCTCCCTAGCTGTCAGTTAGACACAAGTCAGTGGCAGCATCTGCATCAACTGCAATTAGCAGATGAAACCTTTGGTGAACCAAACGAGATCGATCTGCTATTGGGTGCCGACATATTTTCCAGAGTTTTTATTGGTGCTAAAGTGCTATCTAATACAGGACCCAGTGCATATTTCACAGAGTTAGGATGGATTGTTACAGGTAGCTGTGAGATTCCTAGAGATTCATCACCGAATTATGCATTGTTTATTCAAGCAAACGAGCCTGAGATACAAAAGTTTTGGGAAGTTGAAGAAATGCCACGAAAACCCCTCTTCACTGCAGAAGAGATGGAAGCTGAAAAACTATTCATAGAAACACAATGTAGAGATCCAACAGGCAAATATGTTGTTCAGTTACCTTTAAAGACGTCTTTGGAAACTTTGAATTTTGGAGAATCTTAAGTGGGTTGAGAATAAGCTGCAGAATCATCCAGAAACTTATCAGCTGTATTGTGCATTCATGGAAGAGTATGAGCAATTGGGTCATATGAAACAATGCGCACCCCACCTTTGGAGGGTACTGAGAACGAGAGTTATTACATACCTCATTTTGCAGTTGTTCGACAAGAAAGCATCACCACCAAACTAAGAGTTGTTTTTAATGCCTCAGCAAAAACGTCTACAGGCATATCTTTAAATGAGAAAATGATTGTTGGACCTACAATTCAATCAACTTTACTATCTATTGTGATGAGATTTCGACTACACAAGATTGCTTTGATCGCTGATATTGAGAAAATGTATCGGCAAATCTGGATTGCACCATTTCACTGGGATTTACAGAGAGTCGTGTGGAGACCAAGACCAGATGTCCCAATTAAAGATTACGTTCTTAAAACTGTGACGTATGGCACAGTCTCTGCTCCATTTTTACCAGTGCGAACAATGCAGCAGTTGGCTGACAATGAATGTACTAAATATCCTTTAGCTTCATCTGTGTTGAAGAATGATTTTTATGTGGATGATTTATTGTTGGGAGCAGAAACAGGAACAAGCAATTGATTTAAAAGAGCAATTAATGAATCTATTACAAGCAGGAGGTTTCAATTTACGCAAATGGGCATCTAACAGTCAGCAGGTGTTAGACAGCATAAAAAGTGAACAGAGAGTTATGCAATATCCATTAGAAATTGGAAATGACCAAGGACTTCGTGCACTTGGACTCTTGTGGTATCCTAGCGAAGATGAATTTGCTTATATGATCAAGGTCACAGATGTTATTGTCCACACAAAAAGAACAGTTTTATCGGACTTAGCTAGACTCTTTGATCCACTTGCTTGGCTATCACCAGTTATTGTGCTTGGAAAAATTATTGCTCAGAAATTGTGGTGTAAAGGTCTCAACTGGGATCAAAAATTACCTGGTGATATTGAGTCTTTGTGGCAAAAGTACAAGGGGCAGTTGCTTTTGCTTCAAGAACTACGAATCAAACGTTATGTGCAGGCAGTTGCAGGTTCCTCAATAGAATTACATGCATTTTCAGATGCATCAGAAGCAGCATGTGGAGCAGTTGTTTATCTACGAGCAAAAAATTCGAATGGACAATATCATGTATTATTATTGTGTTCAAAAACGCGTGTTGCACCTGTGAAACAAATCTCTCTTCCAAGATTAGAATTGTGTGCAGCATTACTGTCAGCAAAGTTACTGAAATGGACTGTTGAAACATTAAACATGCACAATTACCAAGTATTTGCGTGGACAGATAGTACTATAGTTTTAAACTTGATTTCAGAATTTCCTCGCAAGTGGAAGACTTTTGTTGCAAATAGAGTGTCAGAAATACAAAAATTGTGTCACCAAGTAACTGGTATCATGTCTCTACAAAGAGCAACCCTGCCGATTTGTGCTCAAGAGGATTATTCCCGTCAGAAATTCTTGAATCAAGCCTTTGGTGGAAAGGTCCTGAATGGTTAGGACAATCACATATTAATTTTTCAAGAGCTCCGAGTTGTGCTCCAAGTGAAATGGACATGGAACACCGATGTCACAATCTGACTGTGATGGCTTCGACTATCGATTTTACACTTCTTGAGCGATTTTCTTCATTAAGCAAGCTAATTAGAGTAACAGCTTACTGTTTACGATTTGCTAACAACTGTCGTCGATTAAAAGATCTGAGAGAAACTGCGAGTTTATCCCCCGCCCATTTACAACAAGCTTTATTTCATTGGATTCGAGTTGTTCAGAGCATTGACTTTGCAGAAGAAATAAACTACTTGAGACATAGGAAGCGTATTCCTACGAGCAGTAAATTACTTACATTAAACCCATTTCTTTCTTCTGATGGTCTTCTACGAGTAGGCGGAAGATTACATCATGCAGACATCCCATTCAATCAGAAGCATCCAATTATTCTTTCCTCAACAACATTATTGACAAAATTAATAGTCAACTATGAGCATATTTCCAATTTGCATGCCAGTGCCACCTTATTACTAAATCTTCTTCGAACAAAATACTGGATTTTGAGAGCAAGAGATGTTGTTCGTTTATGCATATTTAAGTGTGTCATTTGTCACAAAGCTAAAGCTACTCTGAGTAATCAGCTTATGGGAGACTTACCTCGTTTGCGAGTTCAACCTGCCAGACCCTTTCTTCATTGTGGAGTTGATTATGCTGGTCCTCTTTTAATCCGAACAAGAAAAGGCCCTGGACGTGTTCCTCAACTCAAAGCATATATAGTGCTGTTCATTTGTTTTGTAGTTAAGGCAATTCATTTGGAGCTAGCTACAGACTTATCAGCTGATTGTTTTATAAGTGCATTTAAAAGATTTATATCCCGACGCGGTAAACCAGCTCATTTTTACAACGATGGAGGGACTAACTTTGTTGGAGCCCAATCAGAATTGACATTTGTACCAAAAGATATTGAAGACAAATTTGCAAACGAAGGAGTTCAATGGCACTTCAACCCTCCATCATCACCACATTTCGGCGGTTTATGGGAAGCAGGAGTGAAATCCGTGAAACAGCATTTGAGACGTGTTCTCGGGAACAACGTTCTCACTTACGAAGAGCTGTTGACCATCTTGGTACAAGTAGAAGCCTGCTTAAACTCCCGTCCGTTATGTCCACTTTCAAATGATCCAAATGACCTCCTCGCACTGACCCCAGCACATTTTTTGATTGGAGATACGATGAGATCAATTCCAGAACCAGACTTAACTCTAACTTCAGAAACCCATTTAACCAGATGGAAGCTCCTCCAAAAGGTTGTTCAACACTTTTGGAATCGATGGAAAACTGAATACTTAGGTCGACTCCAGCAACGTCCCAAGTGGAAACAAAAACAACCCAATGTGCGAGTCAACGATCTTGTTATTGTGAAAGAAGACAATCTTCCAATTAATAGATGGTTTTTAGCACGCATCATCAATGTACACCCAGGCGGTGATGGTTTGGTGCGAGTTGTAACCTTGAAGACGGCCAAAGGAACTTGTAAACGACCTATTCACAAAATTAGTGTTCTGCCGATTGAATGACTTGAATTGCAGGAGAATTCAAGGGGGGCGGAATGTTGAGTTATTAACTAATAGATGGCGTTACTTTACATGTCTTTAATGTTTTGTATTTCTCTTTTGTTTTTGTGAGGCTTTGGTTTTAGAGATTGCAATAAAAATGGCGGTTTAAGCGTTCGTGTTTCTTTGTGCGAACCAGCGTGTTCACTTTCCTTGGCGAAATCCTCGTGACATCCAACTTATGAAGGCATAGTTCAATGACTGTTCTCCTTATGTGTTTGTAATTCATAAGCTTGGCTTGTTTGATCCAATATTTGTAAAATTCACAGCTTTCCATAGCAGCAATGTGATCTCTCTTTCTCTCTCTATCTCTCTCTCTCTCTCTCTTCCAATGTGAAGCTCCATCGTCGAGAATCCCATTTCAATGTAAACAAATTTGCATTTGTCCAATCCAAATTGCGTTTATGTCTTTTGAAAAAGTGTTTGTAATCTCAAATAACTGGTGCAATTTTATTTGTGAGGAGTCGTAAATTTTCATTTCATCCGGGTAGAGCAAGTGTAAAAGCGTGTAGTGTGCATTTTTATTGTGTTTAATCGTATAATCATAATTTGTGCTGTTTAAGTCTGTTTGAATGTGCATTTAATGAAAGACAAAACCATTGAAGGCTCAACGACTCCCCTGAAAAATGTCTTGTTTTAAATGTATTTTGCCAGTCATGATGGTTTCACTGTTGAATGTGAGGTTTAGTGTAGTTCTCCAATGCAGCATTGTACTCGACATGTGATGTGTGTGTGGAGTTTATTTTATACACAAGTGCAGTGTGTATATAAGCCATTAATGTTGGAAATCATCAAAAGCCTTTTTCATAATCAATGAATCAATGTAGATTGCATTGAGGCGTCTATATGTATTATGGGTTATTGAGGACCACACAATCTATTAGATACTCTTTATACCCTTGTGATCTCTATAGTATCCCTTTTGTTGCTCAGTGATTGATATTGTTCATATCAATATGGTGTTGATTTGTTCGCAATACAGGATATCGGTATTTTGTAATGTGTAGGCAAGCACGGTGTTAGGCTTATACATCTGGGATCTGCAAGTGCTATTATTAATGCTAATTTAATCCTTTTAAAATTAAATAACTTATTTATTTGATTTTACCTACCGCTCACCCGCTAAGCAATTAGCACCCTTCAATAAGTTTATGCATTCAAATACTGAAAGTAGTTGAAAATAAAATACTATAATAAATCTTATAAAATTGATTCTTATATTTATTCTAGCAAGCAGGTATAATTAAATATTTCATTTCTATCCACTCTGTATTGGCTAAAAAAATTAGCACTCCATAACATTGGTTTGTTTTTTTTTTAAACTAGAGAAATACCCGGCTTCGCTCGGGTTTGTTGAATATATACAGGTTGTTTAGGGTAAGCTTTACAATCAGTAAAATTTGACTTGTTTTTTGCCAACTTTGATTAATACAGGGTAAAATTCATCCATGACTTCTCCAGGGTTATTCTAATTGTATATTCTATTTTGCTAGCCCTCCTGGCCTAACTTTTTGGTTTATACCATATTGGTCTCGAAGGGCACGATTGTATTGTTTACTAACACATTGAATAAATAAATTAATAAAAATCTTCTCTAAGGAGATTTTGATAAATATGTTAAAACAATAACCGCGTTACATGAAAAATGTCGAGTATATCCGTGCAAGACGCTGCAAATCATTAAGACCCAATGAAAACCCAACTTTTATTAATATAAGATTATATTATAAAACACTATATTTTTGTAAGAAAATTTATAACAAGTCTTTCTAAAAATATCACTAAATTTTGCGAAATGAACGCAGATTGGTAAAACCCTGAAAAAAGGACGACGTTTCAGATAGAGACGATCCTTTGTGATTCTTGACGAATCGATTGTTATATGACATAGCCTACCATTATCTTGGCATTCTTTGCGGTTGCTCTTTTACTACGTGCAATTGACTTGAAGGGGCCCACGAAAAATCCTGAAAAGTTGATACAGCCGAGCTAAGATTTTGATACCCATGTTTCTGAAAACAGAATTTGAAAAAGTTAATCCGTTTTCAAGTTATAGTGCAAACGGCGGACGGATGGGCGCATAAATGTACAGACCAAGCGTGCATTCTTTTAAGTAGCTTTTAGTTAAAGCTCTACTAAAAATCACTTTGACAACGGTTAGTCTCCATCCGAAACGTTAGCCTTTTTTTTCAAACTCATGTAGGTATTAAAAGAAATAAAACTAGACGACTATATGAAGCTCCTCTTTTTGGATATAGTGAATTTGTACACAAATATTCCGTTCCGAGAGATAATAGAAGTAATAGATAAACGATTTATAGAGAACGGGAACGATGAGGAAATCCGCACCGATGTTGTATGTGAGTTAAAAACTGTATGCAATCAGAATTACTTTTTACTCCATGCCCATTTTTACTTGTATTCCCCCATTAGTGCAACCATATCAGAAGCATTCCTGCAGTCATTAGAGGAAAAATATGTCACGCCCCTACTGGTTTCTAAATCTTAAATTTTTTATGACGACACGGTATGTCGACGACACAAGCATTATATTCGACCAAAATAAGACGAATGGTTGAGTCTCTTTAATAGCTTCCACCCAAACATCCCATTTACAATGGAAGAAGAGAAGAATGGCAGCATGAATTTCCTCGACATTTCAATCTGTAAAAACGTAGTAAATAAACTGGAGTTTAGTATACATCGTAAACCCACCACCACCAGCAACGTCATCAGTTTTGATTCGAATCACCCGCCACAACGCAAGTAGGCAGCTCTAAGACACTATTTTGACAGTGCCTTGTCATACCCGCTTACCAAAGAAGACAAGAAAGAGGAAATCCTTCTTACCTATTATATAGCCAGAAAGAATCGTTCCCGAACCCAGTCACTCATACAACTCCAAGAACCAGCAAAGGAATCAACCCATGATGGACATCAATCAGAAATTTGTCACTTTCACATACACTGGCCCGGAAATATCAAGAATCGCAATCTTCCATGACAGGGGCTTAAAAATAGCCTTTAGAACAAGTTATGCACTCAACCCAGGAAGACACAGGGAACCCGGAGACGAATACACGTCGTATGGGGTCCATAAACTCACATGTCCACTTGTGGAAGCTTTTATATTGGCTCGACAAAGAGAACTTACAAGGAGCGCTTCGGAGAGCACCGTAGAGCCTGGATAAACGGAGATGGCAAATCTGCCTTCGCGGACCACCTCATAAAAATGGGACATCCGTTTGGACCGATGCAAGACATCATGACCATACTAAAACTTGAGAAAGACCATAGAAGAATCCTGACTTTCGAGGCTCTAAAATCAGGAAGCACCTTAAAACGGACAAAGACAAGGTATTAAATAACAGACAAATTTCGAGAAGACCCCTATTATCGACGCGGTGAACAGGATTGTAAGCCACCCAAACAGAACAAGGCATAACACAACGGGCTTGGACAAATAATTACATTTATCGATGTACACTGAGTTAGCTAAACTCATGGGATAGTTACTTAATATCTGATCGGGCCACCTCTGGCCCTGTGGAATGCAGCAATACGGCATGGTAGGGAGTCTGCAAGTCCCTGGTACACTTCTGGAGGCAGTTGACACCAGATAGTCTGCAGAGCCCAAGATAGTTGCTGCCCGTTCGTGGGCGGATGATCCAGTGCCCGGAGCCTGACTTCAACAGCATCCCAGATATGCTCGATGGGATTCATGTCAGGGCTCCGGGCTGGCCAGCTCAGTCGTTGGACCTCTCCTGCATGCTCCTCGAACCAATCGCGGACGACATTGGAGCGATGTGGTGGAGCATTGTCATCTTGAAAGACTGCTACGTTGTCAGGGTGTTGAAATGTCAGGGTCTCCGATGAGTTGACGATACCGTGGACCATTCAACGTTTGGTCCAGGATAACCAGAGGGCCCATTCCAAACCAGGAAAATGCACCCCATACCATCACTGACGCCCCACCACCCTGCACTACCACCTGTTGGCATGCGGGATCCATCGTTTCGTGAGGTCTGCGCCACACACGGTGCCTCCCATCAGCGTGGTACAGTTGATATCGTGACTCATCTGACCATATGACGTTACGCCACTGTTGCAGAGTCCAGCCAAGATGGTTGGTGGCAAATGCACGCCGGAGTGTCCGATGACGCTGGGTAAGCATTGGCACCCGTGTAGGGCGACTGCTGCCAAACCCGAGGGCATGCAGATTCCGACGGATTGTCCACCGAGAGACGTTTCTAGTGCGGCCAGTATTGAACTGGTCTGTGATTTGCTGCACTGTTGCGCTCCTGTCTCTCTGAATCATTCTTCCAAGGTGTCGCCGGTCACGATCATTCAGGGCAGCTGGACGCCCGGTATGGTGCCTGTTGTGGACTGTGATGCCTTCATCCAGCCATTCCCGATACACCCTGGAGACTGTTGAGCGGGGAAAGCCAAATTCCTGCACCACTGCCGAAATGGAACATCCCATGCGTCGGGCACCTACTATCAGACCCCGTTCAAAAGTCAACTCGCGACGACGTGCCATTTCTGATTAATCACTTATCCAAGCTCTTCCCACAACGTCTAATGGTCCATTCCCAGAATCCGTTACTCCTGTGAATTCGTGAGCCATGCCCATCAATCAGTGTGCTTACTATCCCATTAGTTTTGCTAACTCAGTGTACATGTATTACTTTCCTTATAAGAGCTCCACATACTGTATAAGAACCGTATTTTTATGTTTTTATGTTTTCGTAAGTCCACCAATCAGCACTAACTCGGTTTTCCTGACTGATGGACGAATGCCATAATGTTAATTTTTTTTTTTGTTAAATCTAGTAAGTCCACCAATCTGCATCATTTAGGTTTACCCTGAATGGCGGACGAATACCATATATTCGGTGGTAGATGCCTGCACAGTTGTTTGCGGACAACGGAGCTATCAAACTTGGGCACGTAACCCTGCCCACGTCATCAGTCGACTGCAAAAAGCTTTACATCAGTGGGAGAGATGGTTCACTAAGTGGCTATTACAGCTGAATGTCAAAAAGTGTAAAGTCATGTTTATCACTCGCAAACGCAAAGATCCTCCAAGGCTACTCTTCCTATACGGCACGAGGCTTGAGTGGGTAAGAATTTATAAGTACCTCGGTGTTATGATTGACTGCAAGCTCAACTGGAACGACCAAGTTCAATATGCGCTCAAGAAGGCCAAGAAAGCAAAGTTCAGCTTGATCGTGCTCCTGGGGCGAAACGGCGCTCTTGGAGTAGATAACAAACTATTGTTGTACAAGGTAGTGATACGTACCATTTTGCTTCACGGTAGGCCTGCTTGGGCTGCTATTTGCAAATCAAGGTGGAGGGATCTTCAGACCTTCCAAAATGTTGCTCTCCGGTTCATTGCTCAACTTGACAGAAGAGTTGCCAACAACCACTCTATTTACGATGATCTATGGATGTCCCAAATGGGTACCTATGACCAGACACTTCTGATGAACATGCTGCCCAAGATGGAAAATCATGAAAATATTGTGGTCTCCGGTATTCTGACTCACTCACTCGTTGTTAAGGGTCCCCTCAGGTTTCGAAGATTAGATGTCTGTTTCGCTGACATAAGCAAGGGCGTTTTCCCCAATTACTGAATCTTTTAGATCCTGTTGATTGGGCTCTCTATTCGTCAATCTACAATCCGACTTTCGTCCCTGCCTTGTAGGGACTTCCTTTCTGGATGACTTAAGAGAATCATCAAGCTTCTTTCCCACATCAGTGTACATCATGTGGTTTACTTTTTGGACGAACGTGCAAAGTGAGTTAGGCTCCTGGACCATTCGCGTCTTTTCTTTCCACTTCACTGATGGAATGTCGATTGTCCTGCACAGTTGTAGTCGTCACCTGCCCTGATGAAGAAGTGAATTCGAAACGCGTTGGCAAATCAACGTTACCAATTTTGTTAATTCAAGACTTATTCCTTATTTCTCGTTCATTGACAGCAAAATAGATGAAGATGCAGCTACTTTTTTCAGATTTACCATTCTGTGCCCATTTCGTGTTCCCTCGAATATTAGTGTCTCGCTGTTCTTTCTTCCTACATCTGTTATAAATTTTCTGACTCGAGTAGTAACATATCTTCTAAATAATGTTCGCGGTGAAGACATTATCTTCTAAATAAATACTTTCTTTAATCTCTGTCCTTGACTTCTTGTAATCGCATACTATTGTATTATTGGGAATTAATGGCGGCACTAATAAGGGAAGTACGCGTACGTGTGCTTTGAATTTTTTTTTGCGCGCAAGCATACCTTGGAAGAGATAGCGTTGCTTTCATGTGAAGTGGATTCGTGCGTATTGTCAACACCTCCTAGAAAGAAAGCTAAACAACTGAAACGTCATACATTGTTACGTCATCATATTTAGACCATTGCTAACCGTATTTCTACCAATAATATAGAGGTTCAGCAAAGCGTTAACGTGAACGTGAACGTGAAAATGAGTGACATCATCCAAGTTCACGTCCACACAGGCGTTAGTCTTGAAATTCTGCTTCAGCAAAGCGTTACTTCCCCTTACGAGTCCAAATGGCGTTACATACGTATGGCATCATATGTTCTTATTACGCATGCGCAGAATACAAATATCCGCATCCGATTCTTGCCTCATGCGTGTATTTTGAAAGATCCTTACTAAGGTCCGTCTCAAAAGTATAGAAACTTTCGTAAATTAAAGAAAACTCTCCATACGAGGATGTCACATGAAAACAAAAAATATACACATTTTATTCGCATACTAAATAACATAATCATAGAATTTCAGGAGAAATTTATTTTTCGTTCATTGAAAAAAAACCAAATCAACATTTTATTACAAAAAAGGTGTCTCAAAAGTATAGAGACTTGCCAAGAAAACTTGCTTTTAAAACTAAATACTGTTCCCATTACACTGGATTAGTTTAAATACATGATCTTTCATCAATATGATTGTGTTGAAGCAGATCTGGTGATAGATTGTACCAGCATGTCTCAATTGCATCCTGCAACTCCACAACAGTCGAAAACTGTCGCCCATTTGTATAAACAGTGCGTGTCATGATGCCCCATAGATTTTCTATTGGGTTTAAATCGGGGCTTCTCGCTGGCCACTTCATTACGGTTAAATTGTTTGCATTGAACCATTGCCTGTCATCTATGAATGCTGGCATTGTCTTGTTGGAAAATGCCTTTTTCTCCAACCAGATTCTGCAGAAATGGCAACAAATGACAACTTAAAGTCTCTTGATAACAATGAGATAACAGTGACCAATTTCAAGCAGAATCTTTTTCATGCAAACTCGCCTTGAGTGAGCCATCCAGTAGTATTAAATATCAATGGTCGACTTATGATGATGTAACAATGTATGACATTTCAGTTGTTTGGCTTTCTTTCTAGGAGGGTTTGGTATTGTTGAGTAGTGGAAGAAACAAAGAGGTTTAATAACAGGAGACCGAGGCCAAAGAGATAACAAGGCCTGAAAGCGGAAAAGTCACCTGACCATCGGGGTGCTAGCAACAATTCAACCATCATTGTTTCCAACAAACGGAAAAACACCGATTGTTAACAATAAAGGTTGGATTGTTGTTAGCACCCCGATGGTCAGGCGAGTTTTGCGCTTCCAGGCCTTGTTATCTCATAGGTCTCGACAGGAGACGGCATGACATCATAATCTTGAAGCCCGTAGCCCTCGAGAAAGACAGGCCCCTGCCGTGACCACCGAGAGAGAAGGCCTCCGCAATGAAATTGAATACATTGTTGCATCATCATAGATAGTGCAAATTCAGGGCTTATTATTGGTAGAAATACGAATAACAATGCACTATCTATGTGATGCAACAATGTATTCAGTTTCGTTGCGGAGGCCTTCTCTCTCGGTGGTCACGCCCCTGCGCTAAAAAATCATCTGATCATAGTAGTCCGGCCAACAATCCAACCTTTATTGTTTTCAACAAACGAAAAAATATTGATTGTTAAAATCCAAGATGGAAACAAGGAAGGTTACATTGTTACTCGGTCTTGTGTGGTCAGGCGACTTTTCCTTGTCGGGGCCTGTTTTACTCGTTGGCTACGCTTGAAGCTTATTGTTTAGTCGTCGGCCAAATTGGAAGATCCCAATTGTGTATAGATCAACTATTTCATAAATAGAAATTTCATAACTTCTTGCTATAAGAGACAAATAATCATGCCTTGTTGGTCAGTATATGGTTTCCCCGTAATAATTTGCAAAGATGGGATTTTCAAAGTAATAAATATTTAATAATTTGTGGCTTTTACTCCGAACTCCTGCGGATCGTTTTACTTTCCTATAATGCATGAAATTAGAGTTCTCTGCTGGATTCATTTACTTTGACTTTACGTATACGAAATTCGTATGTATCTTTATTTTTCAATGGCTTTTGTGTTATTTTACTATTACACTAGAGGAGTCGTTAATAAAGTCATTACGCAATGATAACTTAAAATAGTTTTCTTGATAAAACTTAATTGAGAGTAGGACAAATAAATACCCATGCCCTAGCGGCGCTCGAACCCACAGCCCAGCGTTCCAGATGAAGGTGGCTTTAAATATTATTTTGTTACTTTTTATACAATAAAATGTTCTTGTTTTTCTGAGCACTTTATAAAAGTTATTTTGTAATTTATTTTAGAACTAAAACGATACAAAACCTAATTAAAAATAACGAGGTACATGTATTAATCCAAGCATCTAACATAAAAATATGAATTAAATTTTTAAAAATGTAAGAAATTCCAAAAATTTGGCTTAAAATTAATTATCTCTAAATTCACGAATTGAATAAAATAAAAAAATTAAAATTTTAGCGTATTAATGCAATTAATTAAATATAGAAACTCCATTTTAATTAATTATACATTATTACAACTCGTACTCTTATATAAGTATTAATGCAACATTTACACATAACCCTTATAGATTACAGCCATGTAGGGTCTACCAATATGGCGGATATGCCTGAGACGATGGCTTCAACTCAACAATACAGCCAGTGAATAGGAGGGCGTCTTCTTTGTAATAATCCTCCTAAGGAAAAACGAAGTTGAGAGTGCAATAATACAAATACACACACCGTTTTAACAAAGGAGTCGTTATATGACTATATGTGATAATTTTTTTTCTCGTTTTCTCGGTTTATTTTGAAAAAAACAAAATTTAGCATGTTCTTATTTTGCAAGCATCAATAGCGGCTTTAGATGAGTAACATATTTCAATTTGGTGCGAATCTGTGAGGTACATGTTCGTGTAGTTCCCTTGTAAGTGAATTGCAGTACATAGTCACTCGGATGAAGTCTTATTCGAGGTAGAATTCCAATATTCCCTTCTCTTTCTCTTTTTAAATGATTTGCATATCAATTGTGATTCATCTCAGAGACCACTCTTTCACAATTAAAAAAGCTAAAGAAGAAATTTTGAGTTCATTACTCCACCGTTTCCCTATATTTCAACCTCTGCTTCAAAGAGCACCTTGAAGCTGTTAGATCCCATTCATAATCTAGGCATAAGAATTGCCACAGGGGCTTTCCGTACAAGTCCGGTAGAGATCCTTTATGTGGAGGCTTCTGAGCCCCCATTATGGTTTAGAAGAGCCAAACTCCTCCTTAAATATGCTCTTCGTATATATGGTGACAGTCTGCACCCAGCTTTTGCCTGTTTATATGATAAACCTAGTATTCCTCCCCCTCATACCTTTAGAAGCATAAACAATATGCTCAAAAATCTTTTGGAGAGCCTGAACCTCTCATTTCCAGTCATGCATAGCCGAGAGGTCAGAGATGTTCCACAGTGTATTCTCCCCCAACCAGATATAAATTACAACTTGTTTGCTGGGAAAAAATCTAATTTTATGGAAGCTGAAATTAAGGCACTTTTTAGGAATTTTTTAGAATCCCTCCCTGATGGCTTCCACATATACACAGATGGATCCAAATCAGAGGACGGAGTTGGCTGTGCGTTCCTTATAGATAATTTGGTATTTTCCTATCATGTACCAAACGAATTTTCCATTTTCTCTGCGGAATTGTTAGCCATAGCCAGAGCGTTAGAGTTCTCTTTTAATTATCCAAATTCCAACTTTTGGATTTTCTCAGATTCCCTGAGCACCTTGCAATCCTTGGAGTCATTCAATACAGACAACCCTTTTGTTATAAGAATCCAGGAATATCTTTATTACCTGGATATCCAAGGTACCAGAATTTATTTTGTTTGGATCCCTAGCCATATGGGTATCCAGCAAAATGAACGGGCCGACAAGACGCTATTACAGACTTACCTATCTCGGACCTACTCTCAATCCCCGAACATTTGTTCCCGGTCATCTACAAGAGACTCTTATCTTCTTGGCAGGAATCTTGGCCTCTTAACCCAGCGAATAAATTGTATGAAATAAAGCGTGCCATCACACCATGGTCCATACCTTGTTTAACAAAAAGGCGAGAAGATGTTGTTCTTACTCGGCTTAGGATTGGTCACAGTCGTCTTACTCACGGCTATTTATTAAGAAAGGACCCAGCTCCATTGTGCTTCTGTGGAGCAAGGCTGACTATTAAACATATTCTTATACAGTGCCCTTTACACACTAATTTACGACGCTCATTAGGGCTGAATTATTCACTAGATTTTTTATTGGGGAACAACCCTATGATATTTAAAAAAGTGTTTCTATTTTTAAAAATTATTCATGTTTTTAAATTCTTATAGTCATCCTTTTATTGTTTTTGCATTGTATATATCTGACCATTAAGCGTATGTTTTACTTTATTTTATTTAGTGCCCTTTACACAATAATGATTTACACTGCCCTATATTAATATGTCATATTATGGGAGAACCCTGGAAAAAAATGTCTGGTTTTAAAGTTATTAATGATTTTAAAATCCTCAGTCATATTATTTATTGTTTCTCCATCTTTGTCATTCACGTTTTTATGAATGTTTTTCATCTAATTTTTTTTTAACCTATGGGTTCATAAACTGTGGGTTTTTAAACTTTCTGTCGGGCGCAAAATGGCCATAGCAGCCGACGCCCTAAAAATTCCAACCAACCAACCTATATTTCACACTTTCAGGCTTCGATTTCTGAATATGGTTTATCCTAATCAATAACTATGTAGGCGACAAGAAGCCTTCCACAACAAATTCCACAAAAAACAAACTTGCGTTGGTTTGAGAAAATTCCGTTATTATAAATTCCTCAAAGACCAGTTATTCCTTTGTCGTGTTTTCCCTTTATTTGCATGCCGGAAGCGATGTTCGCCGCCATGCTTCTCTGGCGCCATCACCCCATATATGAATAAAATCTTGTAAACATTCCAAGAAGGAGCTTTAGCTGTTCTTAAGCATAAATTCTAATAAAAATTCTACATAAACAGTCCACATTCCACAATTAAGCATACTAGATTTAACCAATGATAATTCTGTCCCGTTTCAATCATGTAATTTGTCGTACTTTATGTATACATATGAAATTCTAAATAAAAGTTTACTTTATTCAAACATTAGAGCCAAATCATTATTTATCATTGAGCGGACCTGAAGAAAGAACGGGCGTGCAGAAAGAAGCTACTGAATTTTGTCAATGGGTTGCATTTGGTCAATATTGCTGTAAAACGAAATAGAAAAAATGTCCAGGAATAGCAATAGGTTATGGCAGGGCATATTAATGAGAAATATCTCATGACCAACAATGCAAGACAAAGTTTTTGCAGCAGTAAGTATCAACAATGGTATCAACACGCAATTCACAAACACTCTGCACGGACCAACAATATATATCTCAACTCAAAAATTCAAATTGTTTATGGTAATCTCAAATTGTTGGTCTACAACAATGCAAATAACAGTTTGTGCAACAATAGGTATCAACAATGGTGTCAATACGCAATGCACCAACACTATGCAATGATCAACAATATATGTCTCATGACCAACAATGCAAGGCAAAGTGTGTGCAATATAGAATTCAATGCATAGAATTCCTGTTATTCAGGCTTTTCTTAGAAAAGAGAATTCTTAGTACTTAACAGTTTCTTGAAAATCTTTAAAAATGATCCGTATCTGGAGATAAAGAGTTAGCAGACTATTGAGAAAGAGTGAAAGACAATAGAGGAAGCACTCCTTTAGCTCCGTGCTGTATTGAGCAAATGGTAAGGAAGTAAATAGAAGAATCGGCGACCGCTAGACTACACAAAGGGATGAATGGCCAATTTTTGCTTCAAGACATCGAAAGAAGAAAGGAAATTGCAACAACATCAAGCGTACATCTAAAGTAAGATTACGTGAGTAAAAAATTATTTAGACTAGAAGGCATCCTTGGAGAGGTCCATCCATTGTGAGCCTTTAAAAATTTTTTTTCGGTAAATCAAGTCCCGGTATATCACCTAGAATGGATTTTTTCAGTGAAGAGGTAAATT
>JAHWFO010016894.1:439877-503736 GCA_023313115.1 Rhysida immarginata
CCCCCCCCCCCCCTGGTTCTATACAATTATATTTTAGGATTATGATGGCTTCGTCCAAATTAACCACGTTGGGGTCGGCTAAAATGCCATAGCTAGTGGCAGATAGTAAAACTGTGTCCTGCGAAAAGGCCTACCGGGATGCCTGCTTGGATGCAGATGTTATTGACAAGATAAGCGAACTGAAGGAAGCCTTTGGGAAATGCTCCGGCACTCCGAAGGCAGATAACTCCAAGGAAGATATACCAGTTGATAACAGCAAGGTAAGGAATGTTTTTAATACTATTTCCTGTGCTAAAAGTTTAGAGTCTATGGATACAATTGAAAATATTGACTGTTCACTCTGATGGAACCGATGAAGAAGTGGATAGCACTCCCTGGATTGGTGTTGCTAATAAAAAAATTAGAAAAGGCACGAGGATCGATAACCTAAAGACCGTCTCCAGAGTAAACGAAGAAGTCGTCAGCACGAATAGAATGAGGAATCCGGAGAATGTACAAGGTCGCTCGGCTAATAAAGACCATAGGATCACGAAGAGGTATGTACTGCCAATTATCGTGCGGACTCATGGCATCCCGTTTAAGACGATTTTAACTGAGCTCGAGAAGCATGTTCCAGTGGAAAAGATCACCGTTCATACGGGCAGAGCTGAAACCTTCAAAGTTAAATGTGAAGACAAAGAAACCCACAACAGGTTAGTCTCTGGAATTAAGTCTGATAATATTTTAAAAATTCAGCATCATCAACTGAAATCGGAGAAGGTCTTGAAATACGTAATTCGTAATGTGGATGTTACGTATGACCTCGATGACTTTTAAGAAGACCTAAAAAGAGCCAACTACTTCCCGGAAAAGGTAATTCGATTGAGGAAAGCCAAAGGATCCATTGATATGCCGATGGTTTTGGTTCTACTCCCGAACACCGAACACAACCAGTCATTGAAAAACATAACACGTATTGGGCCACTGGCAGTATCAGTGGAGGCCTTTCGAGGGAACAAGAAGCCACTACAGTGTTACAACTGCCTGCGCTTCGGACACGTATCCATGGGCTGCACGGAAGATCCTCGTTGTAACAAATGTGCAGAGGGGCACCAGTCAAGAGATTGCCCCAAGATCAAAGGACAATACCCCCAAAGTGCATCAGATATGGTGGACAGCACACATCAAGCTACACGAAATGTCCAAAATACCCCCAGGTTCAAAGGATGTCTAGTTCTAAAGTGACAGCAGGCAAATCCTATGCTGCCGCTGTGTCTACGCCGGAAGATAAAGGCCTCAACATCAACGACCTATCAGGTATGTATAAGCAATTATGACGTATAATTGTTTTCTAATCTAGGCAAAAGTTACCTATAGTTGAGTGGGCTCCTTACGACCAACTAATTTTAGTATTGCTGCACAACGTTATACTGTAATCAACAAAGGTGAACTTCGGTGCGTGATATGGAACGCTATGGGCATTCCCCGAAAGCGTATCGAGTTTCACAACTTTCTGATAAAGCAAGAAATCGGCGTTGCTTTCCTGTGTGAAACTCACCTTAAACCTAGCCAAGACTTCAAGCTACCTGGCTATTGTGTGTACCGTAAGGATCGAATGGCTTCAAATGCTGCATGATGTGCGTCTGGGGATGCTGCGATCATCATTAAAAAGGGAATTCAACACCAAGAATTAGTATCCAAGTCTTATGCAGGTATGGAATCGGCCTTCATCATTATCAATGACGTCTCCTGTGGTGAAGTGAAGTTCGTGGCGCTCTACAATTCACCTAAACATTATCTTGACATTTGCGAGCTTGATGAACTCTTCAGTGGTGACACTCCAATTGTCCTGGCTGGTGACCTAAATGCCAAACACCCAAGCTGGAACTCCAGAACGCAGAATTACAACGGCATGATTCTCTATAGGTACATACAAGGTAGAGATGATATCATCGCTCTGGGACCTGTGGAGGACATCTACTACTGCGACCACTCTCCTAGTAGTGACGTTTTGGACATCCCGCTCTTGAAGGGTTTCTTCAAACCGTACAATATCTTCACGATTGATGACCTTTCTTCTGACCACAAGCCTGTGGCGTTGAACTTTGACAATGTCGACATAAATTTCCGAGAGGAACTCGTACATCATCAAAACTGGAAGCTCTCAAAGATATTCTTAAGGACTATGGCTACCATCCCGACGTTGCTTACTGTACAGAGGACATCGATCAACTTGTTGATGACATCACCAGATGTATTAACAGTGCCATAGAAGCTAGTAAGTATCCATCAGAGAATAAACCTCCTCATCGAATCCAACTCACTCCTGGAATCCAACGCCTAATTTCTGAAAGAAACAGGACCCGTAGACTATGGCAACGCTATCGTGAACCTTGGCTCAAAACCAAGTACAACAGGCTAGTGCGAAGAGTCCAAGAGGATATAAAAGAGCTTCGCGACGCCAGATGGAATGAAAAACTCAAAAGCTTGTCGGCTCGCGACAATTCCATTTGCAGTATGGTCAGAGCTTTACAGAAGAAGAAGAATGATACGCTTCCTCCACTCCGTACACCACAAGGTGACTATGTGCAAACTGATCAGGACAAGGCCCAAGTGATTGCAGATTCACTGGAAATTCAGTTTATTACTCCTACCAACGATAAGCCCGAGAGCCAAATCAGGTCTCAGCGTGTGGAAGAAGGTATTGTCAACTTTGATGAAGTCCCGCAGCATTTAACGAAGAACAGCATCGAGGCTGGAGAGGTCGCCACCATCATAAGTAAACTGAAAAAGAAGAAGGCTCCAGGAAGAGACAAGGTGAGTAATAACGCCCTTATAAATCTCCCGAAGAACATTATTGACAATCTCACTAATATCATTAACGTCTGCTGGAAATTTTCTTACTTCCCTGTGGCTTGGAAGCAATCTATTGTGTTGTGTATCCCCAAGCAGGGGCAAAATCCTGCTATTCCGGCGAGCTACCGACCTATTAGCCTGCTACCGTCGATGTCCGAAGTATTGGAGAAAACGATTCTCGTCAGATTCTAAGACCACTGTCTAGCAAACGACCTTTTTCGGGAAGAGCAGTTTGGCTTTCGTGCTGCCCACTCTTGTCCGATGCAGATATGGAGGCTCGTTGAAGACCTGAGCACTCCCTTGAACCTCTCCAGGTAATGATCAGAGACGGGTTCCCTGCCGATTTGATTTTGTTGGTGAAATCCTTTCTTGACGGCAGATCCTATCAAGCCAAAGTTGGAGAAAATCTTTCCACGCCCCGTGTTGTAAAGGCCGGTGTCCCTCAGGGTTCTGTCCTCGGGCCTGTGCTATTTAATTACTTTGTACATGATTTCCCGAAACCCGATAATTGTAATCTGTATTTTTATGCGGATGACACTGCCATTATAACATGGGCACACCAGCCGGCTCACGTTATCACACGCCTTGAAGCAGTTCGAAGACTGGTTTAACTGCTGGAAGTTGAACCTTAACGTCGGAAAGTGCAAGGCTTTGTACCTCAATAGGAAGCTCAAGCGTCTCCCAGATTCTCTTGTTCTGTTCAATAAGAAACTGGACTGGGTGGACAACTACAAGTATCTGGGAGTTATCATTGACTCAAGACTCTCATGGAATCGGCATATGTCCTATGCTCTGAACAAAGCGAAGAGGGCTAAGTACAGTATCATATTTCTCATGGGTCACAACAGCGCCCTCAGCATTGACAACAAGCTACTTCTGTACAAATCGATTATCCGGACCATACTCCTCTATTGTATGCCTGCGTGGGCGACTATCTGTAAAACCAGATGGAGTGAACTACAGTCATTCCAGAATGTTACCCTGAGGACCATTGCCCAGCTGGACAGAAGGACGGTGAAAAACCAATCCATCCACTTGGATTTAAACATGGCCTATATCAAAAACAGGATCTCCTTTTGATTATGATACAGAAGATGAAGACTCATGACAATAAACTTGTGAATGGGATACTGATGAACTCATTGAATATGAACTGGCATACGAAGTATCGTAAACCGAGGCACGTTCTTGACGTCAATTTTGAAGATATTAGCAACGTCTCTTTCCCAGACTACTGGAAGATGTGATAATTTTCTTTCTACTTGTATTTTTTGTTTCGTTTGTATTTTGTTTCTGACAATCGTCAATCTTATTTTTTTTTGTATAATATGGAAGACCGCTTGGGTTGGTTAGGCTTCTTGACTACCTCAGTGTATTTCATTTGGAGTTTATTCTGGTCAGATGAGCTTTGTGAAAGCGCTGCTTTCGTCCCATCCTAACAAATGTACACTTCACTGTTCGATTGTCGATTGTCGATTAGAGCTCATCTATTGAATTAGTTCATTGAGAGATTTTGTAATCAGAATATTTTATAAGTGTATGTTGTGTCTCAACTAGTTTAAAAACATGCAAATCAGCTCAAAAACATGCTTAAGAACATCACATTATAGTTCTGCAGGGAAATTGGACAAATGATGGTTGGTTGGTTGGTTTATAAGAATTTTTGGCGTCGACTACTAAGGTCATTTTGCGCCTTTTACACAAGTTATATCTCTACTCAGCCCGGGACAAACACAAACATCCATGCCCACGGCGGGATTCGAACCGACGACCAGGTGGACTCGAGAACTAGAAAGCCCTAACCCTCTCGGCCAGACAAATGATGGTATAACATCATTACCCTATGTTTCCTAAGAACGAGCAATATTATCTTCTGCAACACAGAACTGTCTTCAAAAATTTTTTAAATTTGATCAATTACTGAAAAATAATTCTTAAATTGGACAAGTTTTTTTTATTGAGGTACATTTTTTTCATTAGCTCCAGCTAGACGGCTTCCCACAATAACTCCTTTTTGGAACTCAGACAGGTCTGCTGTTTTCCCCATTTTGCTCAACTTGAGCAGCTACAGCTTGTTCCTACCCTGTACCTGCAGCTTGGAATGAGCATGTACCTCACATGATTGCATTCATTTACATATCACAATCGTTTCTGACCTGTGACCCCGCTTTACACATCAGTACAGTAATTCATCATGGGTTTCTAATTCATTGGCCAGTGTGTGTATATGCGTAATGGAAACCCCTATTTTTAATGGCGTTCTCAGATTGTACACAGCATTTGAGAAATGTTATATTCTTGGTGTTTTTTCAATTGATATAACCGTTTAGGAGACAAAGGCACTGAAAGTGTGGTCTGTTTGAATTTTTTTTAAAAAAAGCAAAAGAATAGAAATTGTTCATCAAAGGTAACGGTGCATCTATAAAAAAAGTAAACGTTTGGTTGGTTTGATAGTTTGAATATTTCACTTTCGTGGAAAATAGAGTTTCCATTACACATTTCAAAGTTGGCTTCCATATTCGAAAATACGTTTTTTTTTGTTTTTTGTTTTGAAATGGAATACACATAAAAGCCTCTCACGTAAAAGTACATTAATTTTTCCATTGAAATTACTCTGTCAGATTTGAATTTTAGAAATTGGCTAATGGTTCAAGTAAGGTGAGACACCCTGTATATTATATTCATGTTTCTAAAAAATTACCACATACATTGGTCATTAATTTCCCACTGACTGTATTAGGAAGAAGTTAATTTTCAGCTTAATTTATAATTTGAATTTACATGAAATTTGCATAGGCAAGTAATTATGATAAAAAGTCTCATTCTATTAAGTGGGCCTGACAATACGCCGCCACTTCACTTTATCTAATCGGAGTAGTTGTAGTCTCTGGTTGTCAATTTTCATCGACGATTCGAAATTTATTGAAATAGTAGCAGCTATTGACGTTATTCAATGATTTAATACCTTGTGATCGCGGCTGATTCAACTACTTCGCGCAGAAGCTTGAAATGTTACTTCCTTCCTTCGGTCAGTTTCTGTCGAACACAATTTGGCAACACATCTTCGAATAATCTAATTTGTTTCAAAAATTTATCTGAATGGATATACTGACCTCAGTTGCAGTCATAAAACGCTACATATAGGCGTCAATCTTGCTCACTGTCAACAACGGCATGTATCTTTGTTTGGTAATAGAGTCTGGCACGTCAGGTCGTTTAGGATAATCGTTTGACTCAGCAACGAATTTGAGCTGATCAGTAATACGTTCTACATGTATCCGTTTCAGTTATTTTGAACTGAACATTTTCGTTTATTTAGATATCAGTGGTAATGAACATTTAAAATTCAAGTTTCACAAACAAGTTTAATTCAAGTAGCAGAAATGATTGGCATACGAACAGGGAAAAACGAATCTCTGAATTCTGTGAACAGAATAACTTTAGAATTTTATTTTTGGAGACGCTTGGCATTGTAAAACTGGACATATTTTCTAGAGGACATGTAATTTTCATGGAGCGGCCACTTTAGTAAGCACTCTACCTTTAAGAAAGTGGATTAGTGCGGTGATGCGACCAAGTGGCAGCTTCGTCGTTTTATTTCAATATGCAATCAGTGGTTCTGAACAATTTGAAGAATGGGCAGACATAAGAACCGAGAGACTCCGCACGATAACACTAGCTAACAAAATTTAAGATTTTTCTTGCTCACGGAATGAAAGTGGGTGATTTTGGTAGTATTTTTTTCTGCTGATTACGAACATAATTTGAAATTTCTTTAATCCGCACAGTTTTTGAGATAAAGCGAATTGAGTTTTTTATAAGTTTTCCCATAGTAAATAATAGCAAATCTTTTATTGAACCGCTCGTTTTTTCTCTTTTATTATTCCATATATTAATACATTTTACGAATGTATTCTTGCAAAAAATGTACTCAAAATGTACTCAAATGATACGAAATGCGTTAATCAGATTAAATATGACCAATGCAAATAGAATGCAGAGCAAGTACACCAAGTACTGCTGTTTCATTTGTGAATGAGGTAGGCGGACAAAAGATTTATACTACCACACAAAGGACTGTATATGTTACCAAAATTTGACTTCTAGGCAAATGAATGTCGAAAATAAATATCTAGTCGAAATTGAGAAAATCCTGCTGCCTCTACTTTATATCAAACTGGGTTTAATGAAAACATTTGTAAAGGCAATGGACAGGTAGGGCGCGGAATTCCAGCATCTGCACTACGAGAGGCGCTCAAATTTGATCTGGACTTTATTTTTTATAAATACAAGAAACTACAAAACACATACACACACGCACGCACAAATTATTTCTTAAAGAACTCTCCTTGTTACTCTACACATTAGTTCCAGCGTTCTGGGAGCATCTGGATACCGGTTCTGTAAAAATCTTCAGGACAGCCTTTTTCACTTCCTCATTGGAGCCGAACCTCTGCTCTCCCAAGAACTCTTTCAATGGTCCAAAAAAGGTGATAGTCGCAAAGAGAAAGATCCGGGCTGTATGGAGGATGTGGTAAGATGTCCCATTTGAGTTCCTTCAGTGTGCCCATAGTCATTTTGTGTGTGTGTGTGTGTCTGGCATTGTCTTGCAGAAAACGAACGCCACTGGTAAAGAATCCTGGTCACTTTTTCCTTATTAGAGTGCATTTATGGTTCGACGTTCTTCCAGAAAATCGACATGAATGATACTCTTAATGGCCCAGAATACAGTCGCCATCACTTTCGTTGCCGACGGTGCATCTGAATTTATTGGGTTGTGGTGAGCCTGTGTGTCGCCACTCCGTCCTCGCACGCTTGCTTTCAGGAGTATAGTGATGAATCCATGTCTCGTCGGTGGTCATAACACGTCTTAGGAAGCTGTCATTTTCCCTGTCATATCGCTGCAGCAGTAAGGAACAGATTTCCACCCGGGTGGTTTTGCGATCCTCGGAGAGTTGCTTAGGGACCCATCTAGCAACAGATCTTGTTGAATTTCAGCTTATCTTGGATGATGGTCTGCACACTGCCAGTATTGATGTTCAGTACTGAAGCCAATACTCGGTGATGCCTTATCAGCTCATTTGTTTGTGCGATGATGCCATCATTGACAGTAATTGCTGGCCTTGCCTTATGAGGTTCATTGCCGGTGGATTATCGCCCTCCTTCAAACTTTTGCACCAAGCAAAGACGGATCGAGACAAACATGACTCGGTGAACTGTCTTCGAAGTCTCTTCGGATGCTTTCACACCTTCGTTGTCATGTTAAACAAACAATCGGTTGTCATGGCAATCGAATGAGTGGTGCTGCATTTGCATGACAGGCGGTAGTTGCCATTCCAACAATGAAAATTTAGATTTTTACAACAATGAAATTTACAAAAAATAAAGTCCAGGTCAAATTTGAACGCCCTCTTGTAGAAAATAAATGAAGGCATTTTTGTCGACCCTCAAATCAGGGAGCTAATGGCTGATAGCGTGTTTGAAACTTCATTGAATCCAGTGGAATTAACAGCCTGGAAAGCTCTAAAGGTTGTAGCGCACAGGTTCCTGGGAAAGAACAAGTTGATGAGCTTCTGCAAACATTTTATGAACTGGGATGCCACATGTCACTAAAGATTCATTTCCTGCATTTCCACCTGGACTTTTTTCCTGTTAACCTTGGTGACGTTAGTGATGAACATGGATAAATGTTTCATTAGGATATTGCTGCCATGTAGAGCCGGTATCAGGGAAAACGGACCCCTAACTGCTGAACGCTCCTTCGGGACCTTGCAGATGCTACATAAAAGAAAGTCCTCGGCAAAACGGGTCTAATATGTTGAAAGCTAAACGTTTAACTGTTTGCAGCATTTCAAAACAATTTAATAGGGGAGTGTGTTTTACATAATATACAAATTTTGCGAAATAATATGAATTTGAACTACTTAATATGGCAATTTCTATAAAATTGGTGCATGATAGAGAAAAATTTCGTTTTCATTTTTGTAATCAGCATTAAAAACACTACGAAAAATCTAATTTGGTATCAAGCGTTTTGGCTATTGAACCGTGTAATTGGTGCAAGGCGCATAGGATTCAAACATCTTCAAGATCGTCAAAGCTTTGGAGTTTTCTTGAACAACGATCTTATTGTGAATGGCAGGAAACAAGAAAAATATGTAGCCAGAAGAAGGCCTTTTGTCGGAAAGAGATACTTGATTATACGGACCCAAGAAAATGAACATGGTAGTAAAATCAAACAGATGTGCAACAATTCGTAAAATAACAGCCTTATACAATTAAGGAATACCAAAGATTATTTCTGAACGCACAAGTCGCCGGGTATTCAGTAAAATGGGTATTCATAGCTGATGACCTACGAACACTACTTCTTTCAGCCAAAAAACAGAGTGGTCGCTTCCAGTGGGCGTAAGAATACCGCTATCTTACTATTGAACATTGCAAGGTCCGACAAATCTCGATAAGGATGTAACAAACCTTGTAACAACATGAAGTGTCGATCATGGATGTAAGGACTATTTTCGTCCACTGATACGGATAGAATAGAACAAAATTCAACGTTACGTGACAAGGTTCACTCGTTTATGCTCACTATTTTCCATCCAGGAGAAGAACACTTTCGATAAGATAATGTTCCAATGTCATAAATTTTCAATTAATGTCCGATCGGTTCAGTGAGCAAGATAGCAAGTTTGGGTTTTTATCCATGGACACCTCAATCTCTAGACCTGAATCTGTGGGATAAGGTTCTAAATTCGAGATTATCCAATCAATCTGTCACAATTGCATGCTGCCATCATTGAGGAATCATGCACAATATCACTATCTAAAGACCTTTTTTAAAGACTTGCGGAATTCATGCACTGACGAATTAGACCAGTAATGCCGTCCAACTCGATATTCATTGGCGTGCTTAATAGATTGACTGCCAAGAGCGAAAGAAAATTCAAATTTTTTTCCATGAATGTTTTCAGGGTTAACAAGTTGTTTATGATAAATTAGTTATAAAAATTATGCAAATTATAATTTAAAATTTATTTGCAGTAAATTATACATTATGTATGCTCGACAACTGATTACTTGGCATCAAAAAAGTAATTGCAAACGATCTTCCGTTATAAGCTGGAAAAGTTTAATTTATTTGTTGACGTTGCAGCATCTAATCTCTACATAAAATCAGAGTGAATTCTGATTTGAAGTTATAAATTAACATGAACATTTTAAACAAGTAGTGCGATAAATTAAACGGGAGCAGTTTTGCTTGAATTTTTGTTGTAATTTCTTTCTTTAAGTCACGTTGAATTTGTTATGGTCTTAAGTTAAACAATAGATTGCTGATCCATCACATGTAATAATATACGGTGATGAAAGCATGGAAACAGTGGCGCCTAAAGTAAGATTCGAACTCACCCAAAACTTGGTAGCTAAAGCTCACTTGAGAGGCCTACTTACATCTCGGTTGGCCATATACTCTTGAGCTAAGTTAAATAGGATTTTTACGTAGACGAATTTCCCTCGAAACATGGTTCAAAACAAAGCGTATCTCTTTAAAATTTATTGCTCAATTTCTCATGGCGTCTTCCTAGATTAACAACGGTCATTAATAACTGGCGAGTTTATCTGAATTCCTTTAACGCATTCAGCCAAGCAATTCATCTTGTCTGGGAGGTTTATGGCGTCATTATGATAATTACACAAGCATCACGCGATATTAATGAATCGACAACATAAATAATCATGTCCTCTCAAAGATTACACTCCAAATTCTGACTCAGCATTTTTTCACTCTGCGATCCTTTTATATTGATGGGGTTTAAAAATAAATGAAATGCTCGATGTCAACACCGTTTAATTTATTCACTTTTACTCTCATTAAGACTTTGAAAAGACGTCAAAGAAGAAAATAGTTTATGAAATAGTATTGGAAACAAATATCTCTTAGGAAATTTAAGGAATAAAATGTGTCTCTAACAGGTATATGTTAAAATGGGAACATTATGCAGGGTGTCCCATTCGTTTATTGACCTTGCGGTAAATTACTGAACTTTAGGCAAAGTACGAAATTACCAGACTAGCTGGCTAATGGCTGCTTGTTGCCAAATATTCATTTCAGATTTAACAAGCATGTGTGTGTGTGTGCGCGCGCTAACGCGTAAAAAATGACTTCGTTGCAATTAGAAGACACCTCGATGATAAATAAGTTTCAAAGAAGTCAGTTACAACACAGCAACTGGACAAGAATTTGTTAAATGCATATGCAAGACAAAGGTCGTCAAACAAACAAAAAAAATATGTTCCTATGCTTTAAATACTGAGGAGGTCAAAATGCCATTCTTGTTCAGTTTGCTGCAATAAATGAAGGATTTAAATAATGTAATATTGTCAGAATAGTTGTACAGTCAATCCTCCGTATAACGATACTCGATAGAACGATTATCCTTTATGAAACGGATGATAATTTTCACGGTTCCGGCTAATTTCCGGCTAAAAAAACATTCTATCTTTTAAATGTTAACTGTCCCTCATTATAACGATGAAACATATTCAGAAACACCCTGTTAGAACGATAATAGTTTCCAATTTTATTAAAATAATACTCAGCTTCATGTCTGGAACGAATAAGAACGAACTGCGCAGCTCAGTTCTTCTGCAGAATGAGCCTGTATGAGTAAACAAGGTTTCTGTTCACCTAGAATCAAAATTAGCAGCAATCAAAAATAGTGATGGAGGTATGAAATAAACAGGTGTAGCAAAAAGTATATATGGACTTACACAATTAACGTTGGCTACATTTCTTAAGAAATGGAAAAGAATTGAGGAACGTATTGCAAGCGGCGGTAAGTTTGGAAAGAAAGAAAGAAAGAAAGAAAGAAGTGAAAATGTTGAACACATGGAAGAAATTCAGTGTGCAGCAAGCTCACTTCAGAACATTATAAAAAATTATTTAACTGCACTAAAATCAATAAAAACGGTTTTTATTAAATAAAAAAGCCTTAAAACATAAAAAGAAGAAAAATAATAACGTTTTCCCCCCTCAATATTATAAATTATCCAGGGGAGGGGGGGGGACGAATAGCATCTATCCACTTGACCAGTGGAGATCCGTGTTTTTGTTTCCTCCTCTCACGTGAGTATTCACAGTTTATTACTCTTCATTATAAAGTACTGTTCGATTATTGTTTAACGAGTAGGATTTTTAATTGTCCCCGTTATATGATACACAAACTGTTTCAAGCATTTATTTCTTATAATATTATCTCTGTAAATAATATATTTCCATTATTAGGAGCTTTAGCATTAGCTTATAAGAATGCGCCCTTTGTCTGTACGCTTATCCGGCCGTCCGGCCGTCCGCCGTTTGCATGATAACTTGAAAACGGATTAACTTTTTCAAGTTCTGTTTTCAGAAATATGACCATCAAAGTCTTAGCTCGGCCGTATCAACTTTTCAGAATTTTTCGTGGACTCCTTCAAGTCGAATTTACGTGCTAAAACAGTGAGTGTAAAGAAATCAAAGATACTGGCATGCCATATAACAATTGATTTGTCAAGAAGAAATACATTGTTATTTTCTGTTCATCTTTTAAGCATTATTGACATCGGCGCTTTGTCGACGCACGATTGCTCAAGTGCTCATAATCTATAAGCTTATTATTAAGCAGCGGAAAAATGGAGCTACTTATTGGTTTTATTTTACACACGATTTGAATCACCCTTCATCATTTCTACATTTTTTGAGATAGAAGATTGAAATTAGGAATGTAGCTCACTGTGGGCATGTGCACCTTCACTATTTAGTTTGGTTTTGATTAGCCCACTAAGGTCGGAATTTTGGGGATGAAAATTAGAGGGGATCAAAAGGTCTAGGTGTATTTATCCATATAAAGGAGTGAAACTCGGTATGCAGATTCCTATAAGCAAGATCTCCATTATATGAAGATTTTTTTTTCCCGAGGTATCCATGCCTTCCCGACTCGGTGGCGGAAATGCATCGAAAAGATGGGGACTACATAGAAAAATAGTGTACCAGCTCAGTCTGTAATAAAGGAGCTGTAAAAAAATATTTCCGGTTTTCATTTGACTGACCCTCGTAAGTAGAATAAGAATGGAGCTACTTATTGGTTTGATAATGTCAGTCAGTCCCCTTCATAATTTCTACATTTTTTTGAGGTAGAAGGTTGAAATTCGGAATGTAGCTTATTATGGGCATGTCCATCTGCACTATTTAGTTTGGTTTTGATTTGTATACGGGGTCGGAATTACGGGGGTGGGATTCAGAGAGGGCAACATATCTATGTGCTATTTAGATACGCAAAGGCATAAAATCCAGTATGCAGATTCCTCTAAGCAAGATCTACATTACTATGAAGTTTAGGCCCAGGGAGGTCGGATTTGCGGGGGTGGCAATCACTTGGTCCTTTGAACTATGGCAACATATGGCATGTGATATATCATACGTTCGCAAATGATGAGAAAGGAAAGAAGATACGAGTTTTTTTTACAGTTTTTACATATTACATTCGAGATAATCAATTTATTGATTAAAAAAACACTTGGGAGAGGTAAAAAGTGCAGATAAAGGGGTAAAAATAGATGACTTGCCTTATCCTACAAGTTAATTTCTTTATGATAAGCGTATAAATGTATTTCTGCTTCACTGCTAAAGCTCCTCCTTGGAAGGTTTACAAGATTTTATTTTGTATTAGAGATACGGTGACCATATTTTGCTTATGAAAATAAAGGACGCCACACGCAGATACTGGCTAAATCTTTATTGATGTATCGGATTCTGTCGTTATATCGAATTTTATTCATGCGCATTAAATTCCAATTATCGGGATTCCGAAATATAGCTATATACATGGAGATTTAGTAAATATAATAGACAGGGGGGGGGGGTCTAGGAATTAAGGCGTCGACTACTTAGGTCATTTTGCGCCTTTTACACAAGTTATCTGTACGCAGCCCGGGACAAACACAAACATCCACGCCCACAGCGGGATTCGAACCTACAGCCAGGCGGACTCGAGAACTAGAAAGCCTACTCCCTAGCCCTCTCGGCCACCTGGCCGGCTAACAGACATGGAAAGCGGGAATAATATTTTTTTCGTTTTATTTTTTCTTTTTTATACAGAGTTTACATAACACTGATTCAGTGATATTTTTTAAGCAGGACATTTTTATTAAGAAATATTCATAAATATACAAGCCTCAATTACAAAAGAAAAAAACTAAACATTGAAAAAACAACACCCGGTAAACATATCATAGTCCTAAGACTAAAGTTATCCTTCAATAAAAATTATTTTTTAACATTTATAATTTCCACAGCTAATAATTATAATTTTATCAAAAATACTTTTTGTTCTATACAATTTAAAAATTTATAATTCTATCGAAATAGTTAAAACTTTTAATTATCAATTTTCGGGAATTGTTTATGTTATTTATGTTGACAGATTTAAGAAAGTTTGTATTTGCGATTCATGAACTCATAGATGCTGTATTGGCGAAAGAAACGATGGCAAAACACAGTGAAATACGAGAGCAAAAAACTTACGATGTTTATTCGATGAATGCTACAGTAAGAAGGGAAAAAGAACAAATTAAGCCACCTACTGGCAAAACTGAAAAATAGCAAATATGTAAATCCTTAACATAATAGCCCCCTCCCCCTTAAAAGGCTTGACTTTCAAAACGTGGCAAAAAGAAAGCAATAAAACAAATAATCAAAAACATTAACAATCGTTGGGTAAGGGACAAATCTTTGAAAATGATCTTTTCAAAAGTCCGGTAGAAGTACGGATGATGGCCACACGAGGGATGCCATTTCTGCCAGGATGAAGCTGGGTGATACGGCCGAGCTTCCAACGGATAGGTGGTTGGAGCTGCAGTGATGCCATTTTGCTTTCTGCTGCAATTCACCGATGTTTGGTTTAGGTTTGGTTTATTAGAAACTTGGCGTCGACTACTAAGGTCATTTTGCGCCTTTTACACAAGTTATAACAGTACGCAGCCCGGGACAAACACAAACATCCATGCCCACGGCGGGATTCGAACCCACGACCAGGCGGACTCGAGTACTAGAAAGCCTACGCCCTAGTCCTCTCGGCCACCTGGCCGGCTCAATTCACCGATGTACTCCAAACTCCATCGTTTCCAGAAGTGCTGCAGCAGTTGCTGAACCAACTGGAACCGGGAAAGTCTCGATAAAGGAATGGGAATGACCGAGGGATCTGGAATCGTGGTAAGTGGTATTCCAATAAGAAAGTGACCTGGTGTCAAAGGTTCAAAATCCTCAGGTTCACTAGATAGCGTGGTCTTAGGACAAGAGTTCAATACCGCTTCGATTTGGGCTAGAAGAGTATAAAGTTCTTCAAAAGTTAATTTGGCGTTGCCAATGACTCTTTTGAGATGATGCTTGGAGGAACTAATACCTGCCTCCCAAAGGCCGCCAAAATGGGAAGAACGAGAAGGAATGAAGTGCCACTGAATACCCAGCTTAGAAGCAGAACGAGTAATGCAATCCTCGCTGGACTTCAAGAACACGCCAAGATCTCGCAGAAAAGAACGGGCTCCCAGGAAATTTCTCCCGTTGTCAGAAAAAATGTGTGAAGGGCAGCCACGACGAGATACGAATCTTCTCAAAGTCAGAATAAAGGAATCTGTTGTCAAGTCAGTGACGAGCTCGAGGTGGATAGCTTTGGTAGCAAAGCAAACAAATAAACACACAAAAAATTTGGAAGTCTTGCAGCCTCGACCTCTTTTGTCTTTAATCAAAATAGGGCCTGTGTAATCTATTCCAACAGATTGGAAGGGAAAGGATGTCTCAATTCTGTTACGAGGAAGATTACCCGTGACAGGTGTAATGCCTTTCGGAGCAGCACGGAAGCACTTAACACACTAGTGAACGACACATTTAACCAAATTTCTTTCTTAGTGATGCAAGAAGTAGTTGAGGACCAGCATGCGTAGGCGAAGGTGTTCTGAGGTGACTAACAGTCTAGCTAGTGGATGCTTCCCAGAGATGAGGAGGGGAAATTTATTATTAAACGAATAGTCAGAATTAAGCAATCTACCTCCAAACCGCAGCAGGCCGTCAGAGTCTAAAAACAAGGACAAGGAGGGTAGCTTCGAACGTGATCGAGGATCGTGGGATTGACAAATTTTAATCTCCTCAGGGAACGAGTGGTTTTGAGAAAGTCTAACAAGAGTCAGGAAGGCAAACTCAATTTCCGAAGGTGTAAAAGGACCATACACTCCGACATCCTTGGGACATAGACAATTGTTCTTGAAACGCAATATATGGGCAACGATGCGATTAAGATGATCAAAATTGGATCCAATTAATTAATAAATAAATAAAATAAATAAAACTGAGAATCTTGAAAATGGGAATGAAGAACATGCAGCAGTGGCAGATATTACATCTAACCTGTTTACTTCCGCAAGATCATGTGGTATGGAAGGCGTTTGCAGAAGTGGTATGAAATTGCTCCGTTCTTCCGCTACTTAATAATTTAGACTATGAGCACGGACCAATATTACTCTTATTCTGTGCTATGAGCACTTGAGCAATCGTGCGTCGACAAAGCGATTTCAGGTGCGCGCGCCGATGTCAGTAGTGCTTAAAAGATGAACAGAAAGTAACAATGTATTCCTTATTGAGAAATCGATTGTTATATGATATGCCGTTATCTTGGTATTCATTACACTCACTGTTTTAGCACGTGAATTCGACTTGAAGGGGTCCACGGAAAATTCTGAAAAGTTGATATGGCCGAGATAAGACTTTGATGGTCATACTTCTGAAAACAGAATTTGAAAAAGTTAATCCGCTTTCAAGTTATCGTGCAAACGGCGGCCGGATAAACGTATAGACCAAGGGCGCATTCTTATAAGTAGCTTTTATGCTAAAGCTCCTAATAAAGTGACGGACAGCGATGTGTCGACCAAAGTGGAACAACGAATAATCATCAAGTTTTTCCAAAACAAAGGTATCAAATTAGCTGAAATTCATCAGAGACTTCAAAGACAGTTCACCGAGTCATGTTTGACTCGACCGTCTTTGCTTGGTGCCAAAAGTTTGAAGGAGGGCGAGAATCCACCGGCAATGAACCTCATAAGGCAAGGCCAGCAACTGCTGTCAATGATGGCATCATCGCACGAACAAATGAGCTGATAAGGACAACAGGCGGATTAATGACCGAAAGTTGATTGAACATCAGCACTGGCAGTGTTGAGGAGACCATCATCCACGATAAATTGAAATTCAACAAGATCTGTGCCAGATGGGCCCCTGAGCAACTCTCCGAGGATCACAAAAACGCCCGGGTGTAAATCTATTCTGCTGCTGCAGCGATATGACAGGGAACGTTACAGCTTCTAAGGCGTGTTGTGATCACCGAAGAGACATAGCTTCATAACCATACTCCTGAAAGCAAGCGTGCGAGCATGGAGTGGCGACACACAGACTCACTACGATCCAAGAAATTGAAGATAACACCGTCGGCAACGAAAGTGATGGCGACTGTATTCTGGGCCATTAAGAGTATCATTCATATCGATTTTCTGGAAGAATGTCGAACCATAAATGCACCCTACTATTGTGACATATTGAGGACGTCCCTGAAGCAGGCACTAAGGAAAAAGCATCCAGTGGTGTTTGATTTCTGCAAGCCAATGCCAGATCACACCTAGCCAAACTGACTATTGACACTGACGAAACTCAAATGGGCCATTTTACCACATCCTCCATGCAGCTCGAATCTTTCCCCTTGCGACTATCTCCTTTTTTGGACCATTGAAAGAGTTCTTGGGAGGGCAGCCAATGAGGAAGTGAAAAAGGCTGTCCTGACATGGTTTCGACATCAGCCTGAAGATTTCTACAGAACCGGTATTCGGATACTTCCAGAACGCTGGAAAAATTTGTAGAAAAACAAGGAGAGTTCTTTGAGAAATAACTATTGTGTGTGTGTGTGTGTGTTTTTTTGTAGTTTCCTGATTTTATAAAAAATAAAGTCAGGTCAAATTTGAACGCCTCTCGTAGAATGGAGCAATTCAGCAATCGTGCGTAGGCAAATCGTGCTCACGTCAACAATAATTAAAAGATAGACAGTAAGTAGTGTTTTCATTCTTGACGAATCGATTGTAATATGACATTCCATTATCTTGGTATTTTTTACGGTCACTCTTTTAGCACGTGAATTCGACTAGAAGGGGTCCATGAAAAAATCCTGAAAAGTTGATACAGCCGAACTAAGAATTTATTCTCTCTTGGAGGAATAGAGAGTAACAGAAGATTAGGTTGTATCGAAAATGTTTACCAATTTTAATCTTCAATGAAAAAAAAATTGGACATATTTAGGGAGAAACCGGATTTGAACAAGGGACTTCTCGATCTGCAGTCGAATGCTCTGCCACTGAGCTATGCTCCCGCTTAGAGAACTTATTTAACAATTCATTAACTTATTTTTATACCTAGCATTTGAAAACAACCTCTTGTGACAGTTTTTCTTTCCTAAAGATAATTTTTTAAAATTTTATTTATATATTTATTTATTACAATTTTATTCACTTTCACTCCATAGTACGAAATGTTTAAATACTCTGAAGTTACTAGCAAAACTATATTTTCGTAATGTCACGCATCATCTTATTTTATAGGTTTTGAATTACTTGATACTACACTCTGTTTAATAAAAGAAAAAACTGGCATGGTGCCAGAATCTGCTATTAGCCAATCAGAAACCTGGCTGAGCGCTCTGCTAGGCTTCTGATTGGCTAACAGCCCATTCTGGCACCACACCCAGTTTTTTATTTTATTGAACAGAGTATAGTTGTTATACGTGGCTTTGCTCGCCCGCGCCATCTGTTGAGGTGAATTACAAAGCAAAAGCAGGGAATTTCAAAAGGACTTAGGAAAGCGGTGTTTTCTCGTGGGAAAGAGATATCTTCGGTAAAAAGTAGCCTATGTCACTCTCGAGCCTCTGATTATCTCCATACAGAAAACCACATCAATTCGTCGCTCCGTATCGACGTGAAAGGAGGACAAACAAACAAACACACTTTCACATAATATTAGTATAGATGCAACTTAAAGAAACGACATGAGTTTGTTGCAAATAACAACAAAAGTGATATAAAAAAAAACGGTTGTGTGATTAAGACCGTACGACCGAAGTGAATACTTCTATGGCGATTGTAATCGTTTCTAAGTAATATATATTTATATGAATGTTATAAACATTATCATGGATGTTATTACTTGGACGAATCAGGAACAAGCCATAAATTAATATTACGTATGTATAAAACCATTTGTTTTCATTCGCTTTCTCATTAGATCTACCATGTGTGCACATATACCCATGTATCAATTATCTGTTGAATTTTGTTGTCGATTTTGTAAATCCATATTTTCTTCGATATTATTATAATCTAAGAAAGAAACAATGGGCTTGTGATAACTAAGATAACTAAAACACGAGATAAATAGTTTTGATTCAAATCTCTCTAAATTTCTAAAAAAAATCTCTGTCAATTGTAGTTTCATATTTTGTTGTATTTTCAATTGGGTCATTCCACATATTTGAATCCGATGTGGGTTTTAAAATAAACCATTAAGGAATGACATAACCAAGTACCGAAAGGTTAAACTAAACCATTCGCGGAACTATATTTTTAAACTGCCCTATGTTAACATTGGAAGTTCTAATGGACCATAATGATACCATTACACCACGTACCTTTGAAATAATTTCAACCATCGTTAATATTACGTTATATTCATTCATGACACATCATTCCAAGTTGTGTGCTATATTACATGCCATATTTTAGCATTGAAAGTTCCAATGAACCATAATGGTTCCACTAAACCAGCTTCCTTGAAACCAACTTCGACTATCGTTCATTTTACGTTATATTCATTCATGACACATCATTCCAAGTCGTTTGATATATTACATGCCATATTTTAGCATTGAAAGTTCCGCTAAACCAGGTTCCTTGAAACCAATTTGGGCTATCCTTAATTTTACATTATATTCATTTATGACACCTCATTCCAAGTCGTTTGATATATTACATGCTATATTTTAGCATTGAAAGTTCCGATAAACCATAATGGTTCCATTAAACCAGGTTCCTTGAAACCAACTTAGACTATCATTAATTTTACGTTGTATTCCTTCATGACACCTCGTTCCAAGTCGTTTGATATATTACATGCTATATTTTAGCATTGAAAGTTCTTATGAACCATAATGGTTCAACTAAACCAGGTTCCTTGAAACTTGGACTATCATTAATTTTACGTCATATTCATTCATTACAACTCATTCCAAGTCGTTTGATATATTACATGCTATATTTTAGCATTGAAAGTTCCAATGAGCCATAATGGTTTCACTAAACTAGGTTCCTAAAAACCAATTTCGACTATCATTAATTTTACGTTAGATTCATTCATGACACATCATTTCAAATCGTTTGATATATTACATGCCATATTTTAGAATTGAATGTTCAATGAGCCATAATTGTTCCACTAAACCAGGGCCGGCCAGGTGGCCGAGAGAGCTAGGGCGTAGGCTTTCTAGTTCTCGAATCCGCCTGGCTGTGGGTTCGAATCCCGCCGTGGGCATGGATGTTTGTGTTTGGCCCGGGCTGCGTACAGTCATAACTTGTGTAAAAGGCGCAAAATGACCTAAGTAGTCGACGCCTTAATTTCTAGAAACCCCCCGCCCCTACGATGCCAGGTTCCTTGAAACCAATTTCGACTATCATTAATTATACCTTATATTCATTCATGACACATCATTCCAAGTCGTTTGATATATATATCACATGACATATTTTATCATTGAAAGTTCCAATGAACAACAATGGTTCCACTAAACGAGGTTGCTTGAAACCAATTTCGACTATCATTAATTTTACGTTATATTCATTCATGACACATCTTCCCATTTTGTTTGATATATTACATGCCATATTTTAGCACTGAAAATTTTTGAGGGTGTCATAAAGGTACTATTAGAGCACGTGTCATTTTTTCGATTTCAACCATTTTCAAAATGGTTCATTCCCGGAACCATATTTATTAATTGGCGAAAATAGTAATTTATATCCGTTCTATCTCGTCATTACGATTTGTTTGATATATTACTCAATATATCTTCCCATTGAAAATTGCTAGGCGGGAAAATAGAGGTACCATTTGTTCACGTGCCAGTGAACCGATTTAGATAATATCTGTAACTAGTTCGTGCCATGAACCATATTCATCGACAGACGAAAACAGATTTTGAAAATCTTTCATAGCCTCGGAGGAGTTTGAGTTACAGACAGACAGACAGACGGACAGACAGACAGTCACGTTTCCCCACAATGATAGCATAAAGCACCTTTCGGTACTTAATAACGCTTTTTGATGTCGTTTTTTGCATCCTGCTTTTTGTAGAATGATGTCCAGTCTTTAAACATAATCATGTTAAAATCAATTAAGGGCTTTGATTTTTTTTTAAGAAATCAACATTGAAATCTCCCTGAAAATCATAGGTAATTGGTAAGTTCCAATTGAGCAGAGCAGACCCTGTTGTGCTACTGTATAAATGATCAAATTTTCATGGATGAATTCGATGATCTTTTTTACACTGTGATTAGGTGAGATGTAAACAGCAACTATTATAATAATTAGTCCATGCACATCGTCGTTACAATAAAGAAATCTTTTGAAAAGCGAAAAACAGCGCTTTTGCAATCCCATCTCATCGGCCATTACTTTTTCAGAAGTGACGTAATTTGTCGGTCAATGAAATAATTTCTCATAAGAGCAGAATTCACTAAACATTAAGTAATGTTTGCGACGATGCGTCCATCAAGATTAGTGGCCGCAATCCTGCTCATGTTATATCTCGGTTACAAAATGTTTTACATCAGTGTGAGAAATGGTTTGCTAAATGGAGGTTAAACCTAAACGTTGATAAATGCAAAGCCAGGTTCATTACAAAAAAGCTTAGAACACCCCCGAAGCCACTCTTCCTATCTGGAAAGGAGCTCGAGTGGGTTAAAAACTATAAATACCTCGGAGTAGTGATTGATGCCAAGCTGAATTGGGGCGACCAACAAGGCCAAGAAGACAAAGTTTAGTCTGGTTGCTCTTTTGGGGCGTAACAGTCTCTTGGAGTGGATAGCAAACTTTTGCTGTAAAAAATGATAATCCGAATCATTCTTCTGTATGGTATGCCTGCCTGGGCTACAATCTGCAAATCCAGATTCAAAACGTCACCCTGAGGACCACTGCCCAATTCAACAGAAGAATAGCAACTAATAATTCCATCACTGAAGATTTCGGTATTCCTACCATTGGAAGCCACGCCCAAGAGTCACTGAAGAAGTTGCTTTCGAAGATTAAGGACCATCCTAATCCATTGGTTGCAAATATTCTGGATCACCGGCTTACCTTTAGAAGTTCCTCAGGCATCACAAGCCTCGTCACATTCTGGACGTCAACTTTGACGACATCCAAAAGGCCATCTTGCCAACCTACTGGATCACCTAGCTCTTTCGTGTCCTATCGTCAATCAACAATCAACGCTATCGTCCTCATAGGAAAGGACTCCTTTTTATCCTCTGGATGACTTAACCAGGTTCATCTGGCTTCTTTCCTAATTCAGCGTACTTCCTTCGGTTATTACTTGGACGAGTATGGAACTGAAAGCATAGCTTCCGGACCGCTTGTTTTGTTTTTTCCCTGCGCTGTTCGATTGTCGATTGACCTTAAATACTTCAGTTCTGCATTCTTTAATCCAGCTTTCTATTAAATTTGAGGAGAAGGGTGGCTCTCAAAAAGTAAATGTAAAAGAATGATTTTAATGCCATGGCAGGTAAAAGGAGCACTTTTTCGTGTTACAGCATAAAGGCATCAGCCACAGATACCTAGAACTAACAAGCATTTTAAAACACTTGAAATAAAATTATGTAAATAAGAAACCTGAAGTGCAAATTCCTAAATAATTAAATTAACGTAAAAAGACAATTTGAAAGAATAAAATTGAAGAAATAAAAGGTTAAATGGAAAGTGTAGTATTTTTTATATATTCGAACAAATAAAAGTTCTTTTCTTTCTAAGCATTCTGTACAATGTTAAAGGAAGTGACTGTCAATTTTGAAGCATTCTGTGTAAGCATCTATTTTTTTTTTTATTTTTTTACATTTTCCATTGCTAAAGCTTTTATACGTAATCATCTACTGTTGAAGCAAGCGATTAGCTACTAGCAATTAGCTATTGATAATGTTAGGCCCTTTAGCAATTTGCTGTGGAAAGCAATTAACCATAGATGGATAACAATAGGCCTAACAACTCGTAATGATGCCGTAATGGTACCATTAGAACACGTAGGAGAGAGTTGGGGAGCACCGATCATTTAAGCAAGAAATTCAACTAATAATCAGATTTTTGCCTGAAAAAATGAAATTAGCAGAATTTTTAGATGAATATCTAAGCATAACATACAGGGTGTAAATTATCTCCTTCAAAAAAACTACACTACGATGTAGACGAAATTCAGGCGATTAAAGTGATATAAGACACATGGGGCAACACCACGTCTAATCAAAGCCTGAGCGCGGAAACGTCATACATTGTTACATCACCTTCAGTAGGGTATTGTTAATCATATTTCTACCAATAATAAGCTCGAAATTGTCCCTACCGTAGGTGATGTAACAATATATGATCTTTCCGTGAGCAGACTTTCTCTTTAGATGGTATTGCTTGGGGTCGCAAATCGCAAGCAACGCTGTAAATTGAACCTCAAACTAAGCTGAATGGCGTGGCGCTGTACGGTATTAAACAAGGTTGGCATTGCTCGTGCTACTGACTCCGGCGCGAGAGCAGAGTACGTCACATTGGAGTGGAAGGCGGACCTTCTTTGGGATGAGGTAGTGGGGAGCGGGGGAACAAGCCAGGCCGCGCCGCGCGAACACAGTCGCCCAAATTTGCCTCGTGCTACGCAGCGCCACGCCATTCAGCTTAGTTTGAGGTTCAGTTTACGGCGTTGCTTGCGATTTGCGACCCCAAGTGTGTTATGTCACTTTAATCGCCTCAATTTTGTCTACATCGTTGTGTAGTTGTTTTGAAGGAGATAATTTACACCCTGTATATAATTTTCAAAGTTCAGCTAAATAAACTCATTTTTTATAAAAATTTGAAACTGAAAAATGAGCTTTGATCGGTCTTTCCCCACCTGCGGGGTAATGGCGATCACTGGTTATCCTATGTTATTTCAATTGGAAAATGAAAAACAGAAATATTTTGAAATTAAACTTTTATTGTTAGAACTAATAAACAAAATATTATTTGAATATTATTAAATTAATGTAATACTCAACAAAATAACTATTGTGTGCCATTAAATCAAATAAGTTTTTTACTTAAACAATCTTTACAAAAGGTAAATAAATTTTCATGATTGTTAGCTTTTTACACTCGTTATCATCACAGATTTTATCTTGGGCTCGGTTTGCATCTCTAGTTCCTAATCTCTATATTTAAATCACGTGGTGGTGAGGGGGGGGGGGGGAACCGAGCAAGTGATCAGTCGTTCCCCACACTCATGATCGCCACAACCCCTATCGGCATCAAAATACATATCACAATCTACAAAAGTTATGGATCATGATATAGATGAAAATAAAACATTTTCCTGTAGCCAAACATAAGGCTACTAATCACATATCAAAGGTAAAGTAAATTTCACATGGTTCTTACATATCATTAGTTTGAAGTTGTTAAAATTTTACAAGAAAATTGGCAAAAACGGAAATGATGACACCAGAAAAATCACAATAGAGCGATCGTCGTCTTCTACTGAGGGATAGTTTCCAAGGTCGCCGAGAGAGTGCAATACTTGTCAGAATGCCTTTACACACAATTGTTACGTGTAAATAAGCCTGATCGGGGCTTCCCGCTCATCGGTGCCACCTCGCTCTCCCCTATTACTAAACCAATTTCAAACATTATTAATTACACGTTATATTCATGCATGACACGTCGATACGAGTTGTTTGATATATTACATGCCATGTCTTTCCATATGGTACCCATAGAACACGTGCTACTAAACCAATATCGAGTATCATTAATTGCTCGTTTTATTTATGCATGCCACGTTGTTACGATTGTTGGATATATTACATGTCGTTCTTTGCAATGAATGCTTCCAATGGTACTATATGGTACCATAAAACACGTATTACTAAACCAATTCCGAGTGTCATTAATTACTAGCTATATTATTATTCTTCTTCTTTGGAAACACTTCCCCCGGAGTAAAATAAAACATGTATATTCATTCATGACATGTCATTACGAGTTGTTTTATATATTACAGCCATATGTTAACATTGAATATTTTAAGGAGGGTATCATAATGGTACCATTAGTATACGTGCTATTGTTTCTATTCGGGATATCTCACCATAGAACTTTGTTCGTCCTCTGTCCCATATTTATCGATTGGCGGAAACTGAATGTGAAAAAGTTAATTCGTTATCAAGTTATCGTACTAAATAATAAGCTCCCTACTATAGTGCCCGGCATGAAAGAAAAATCTGGCGCATGCGTAAATGAAAAATCCTCGTTCAACCTATCAGAAACGAACAAGAAACGGGGTATTACTTATTCCTGGCATCAGTAATAAGTAATTCCCCGTTTCCTTTCCGTGTTTGAGTGGTTGAGCGAGTTTCTTTCATTTACGCAAACGCCAGTTTCCTTTTTCTTTCGTGCCGGGCACTATAATAAAGAAATCCTTTTATTTAGGGGAGCCTAATAATACTTGTCTATCATGTGCATCCTGCACGCGCCTCATCCCAACAATGTAAATGCATGCGCGGAGCCGAAACGAAATGCACAGCACGCGTTTTTCTCAATGCGAGGATGATTCGTCTCTTTCAATAGTTCACTATGCCTGCTCTCAATCACAGCTGTCTGCTTCTCGCTCGGCTAAACCAACACCACCTCTACTCAAAGCCTGAGCGCGAAAATTTCATCATCATGCATAATGTAACAATATGATATTGTATACATTACATCATACATCATTATATACCATTACATCATCATGCATAATGTATACCATTATGATACCTCTAAGTCATAATTTAGGGCTTATTATTGGTAGAAATACTATCAAACATGACTCCGTATGATGATGTAACAATATATGAAATTTTCGCGCTCAGGCTTTGAGTAGAGGTGGTGTTGGCTAAACCCGGCTCCCCCCAGAAATAGTATTATAGAAGTATCACTTCCGGCGTGACGCATGAGACACATTCATTGCCCGGCAAAAAGTTTGTACGCGGTGCACCTATAGAAGTTTTCACTTCAAAAAGTAAACAACCGCTGTACTTAAATTGAGGAACATTAAGAGGCAATGAAAGAAAAACAAAAGGGAAATCACATTGTTCATAAAAAAGAGAATTTCTACACACTTATCAAGAAGCACTCCGTCATTGAAATTTTGAATTATGAATAAAAAAATAATAAATATAAAAATCTAAAACAACGTGCCCCGGGTGAGGTTCGAACTCACGACCTTGAGATTATGAGACTCACGCTCTACCTACTGAGCCACCGAGGCAACTGAACTTCCAATTTTTAACCTCACCTTAAAAAAAAAAAAAGGTTTACGTCAGGGGGAGGCAACCTTTTCCACATTTTAATTAACTCACTAATAAGTTTATCTGTTTTTCTGAATATTTTTTGTTTGGTATTAATTTTGCGAACAATATTAAAGCAACTTCTCGACAAACTAGAGAGAGATGAAAATTAGTAAACATACGCAGTGACGATGACAATGAATGTTAATGTAAAGTTAATGGAAATTTTTTTCAAATAACGTGTTCTAATGGTACTTAATTCATTAATACGAATGGCCCAGTTGCGACAACAAACAAGGGATGAATTGTTGCACATTTAAGCATTGTTGCCGCTATATTGAAGCACGCGCGCGTTCAAAATAATCCCATCGAGTAGGGTATAGACAAGTAGCGAACCTGCGGTCATCTATTTTTACCCCTTTATCTGCACTTTTTACCCTCTTCCAATTTTTTTTTAAATCAAAAATTGATTTTCTCGAACGTAGTATGTAGAAAATGTAAAAGAGCTCTATTTTCTTTCCTTTCTCATCGTTTCCGATCAAATGACATATCACATGCCATATGCTGAATTGTTCTAAAGACCAATTGACTTCCACCCCTGCAACTCTGACCCCACTGGAATAACTTGGCCTAAACTTCCTAGTAATCTAGATCTTGTCTAGATAGATCTGGATACCGAATTTGGCTCCTTTACGTACCTAAATACCACATAGAGATTTTGTCCCTTCTGATTCCCACTCTTTGCTAAAGCTCCTAATAAAAGGGATATCCGAAGAAATGTCCAACTAGCCATTTGTGAAAGTAAGTCTACACGATAAATTGCTCACAAATGGAGTCAGCTGTAAGTCATAGCACCATTTGGAGAATCTTAAATTTATCATCAACAACATCATACATCAAGATGATCAGCAAACTTAGTTGAGTGAAGTGCACAAGCAAGCCAGACTTCAATGGGCAAGAGAAGTAATAATAAAATGGCATAAACTTAGTTGGCCCTAGTGGAAATAAATGTCACTGCCATTATTGAAAAAGAGAATCACGTGAAAGATTCAATCGCCAATGTGGAGATAGTTCAGTCATATTTCGGGTGCATTTACCTATGGAGGAAAAGCTGAGCTAGAAATTCTCAAGACAAGAATGAACTCTGAAAAGTTGATTTCTTTAGGAGCCTTCATTGGAGGTAATGATTTGATATACCAACAAGATAACATCGCAAATCACGTGTCATGGTCCTTTCAGAGGCATCGTAAAACACGGTACTTCTTTTCCACGAGAATGGCCGTGACATCAGAAATAAATGCTCACGAAATAGGAGCGGAATGCAAGTGGCATGCGGGGAAGCCGCCACAAAGCAACCCCGATGAGAAGACTTTCTCTCACCTGATTGATCGGGAAGTGCGGTAACGGAAGAAAAGAGGAAGTAGAAGAGGCAGTTGAGACCCGGCAAGCAGCGGGTAAGGTGACTCAAGAGAATGTGGAAAAGGATACAGCCGTGGAAAAAGAGATTCCTAACGAAGACAGTGAGCTGAATAATTATGGAAACGATTGTGGAATTGTAAGCGTAGAGAGAGAAGCTACAACTGCTAGTCGAATTGCTGGATGCAGTGTTCCGTTACAATCGTCGTGGAATCAGCTAGTGTATTTTAGAATTTCGTCGTACGAACATCGTACTAGTGATAGCTACGAGGCTACGCAGTTGTCAACCTCAACACACATGCACGGTTTACATCCGACTAGCTGTCGCATGCGGCTCTGGAACGACTACTTCCGGTCTCAAACGGTCAGTCGTAGGAGTCGTGCGACTAGTTTTTCTGACTTCAGCTCTGTCCGACTTTCACGCGACTTGTCGTTCACGATAACCAATCAGGTTGCGAGGATATACACGATTACCATCATGGGAAGTGACCGCTCTAGATGCAAAAAAAGAAAATGGAGGCTTCCATGGAAACTCCATGTGCAAATAAATTTATTAGTTTAATAAATTGTATTTTTGACGCGTAATCGAATCCATTTTGGCGGAAATGAATACAGTTTCCTGTGTGACTGCAGCGCTATCGCGGACACAATTTGAGTTAAAATGCTTGTCGGTTGAAAGTCGTGCGCGCGGAAGTTGGAAATGTGTGTTTTGCTAGTCGCATGCACTCTGGTGTCGCTTCAAGTCGGATAAAAACCGTGCGCGTCAAAGTCGGGTATGTGTGTTGGCACCTTTAGTCAACATAGTCTACGGGATTTTTCCATTGGCGATTTCAGCCTTTTCCCACAAGATATTGATTGGAGTTAGAAGGACTACGGCGTAGATTATCATGAAATAAACAGGTGAGCTGTTACGCTCTAGATTTTTTTTTTTTTTACGGACTCAAGTCGTCCAAGTTAAGTGGTTCTCTATGTGCATTGGATTGATTAATTGAGCGAGCTCCTGTGCTCTTAAATTGTGGTTACGGACTATATTTCGTCCAAGATAATTTACTATTTTTGTGCTTTAAATTATCATAATGGACGAGCTATTGCGCTCTTTAACAAGAAATTAAGCCTCCCGAGGAAGGTATAGGAAATTAGCGGAAGCCCTGAGTTCATCTATTTTTTTATTCCTTCATCTGCACTTTTTAACCCCCCATTTTTTTAAATCAAAAATTGATTTTCTCGAACCTTGTATTTAGAAAATATAAAAGAAACCTATCTTCTTTCCTTTCTCATCATTTTCGATCGAATGATGTATCACACCCTATATGTTGCATAAAGTTCTAAAGACCAAGTGATTGCCACTATCACAACTCCAACCCTATTGGGACAATTTGGCCCAAACTTTACTGTTATCGCCATATGCAACAATGATTTTGCTCACCGTGTATCGAATCCTCGAGACGAATGTCTCTATTGTTAAGATAATTTTTGTTAAGAATAAAGCACTTTTAGTCGAACGATACCATGGCGAAGTGGGCAAATGTTGTGTAAGTAATTATTTTAGTAATTATTAAGAATTATTTCCATTTTATGGATATTAAGATTAATTTTGTTATTTTCTGGGTTGCAGAAAATCGTACGAACTAATTCGAATGTATCTCACAGAATCTTTAAATTTCATCAGTTATATACCAAATGTAAATATTCATCATAATTAGAAGATTAAATCAAACTTTCAACAGTAACAACGCCCGTTATTTTATTTCCATCGTACGCATTTCACACAAGAATCCCCACTTTAAATGTGATCATTTCGGCGGTCATATTTACAGTGATGTTTATCTTGCTTAGAGGAGTCTGCATACCGAATTTCACTCCTTTATATGCATAAATACGCGTAGACCTTTTGGTTCCCTCTAACTTCCGCCCCCAAAACTCCGACCCCAGTGGGCCAATCAAAACCAAACTAAATAGTGAAGGTGCACATGCCTCTAGTAAGCTACATTCCGAATTGAATTCTATTGCATATCTGATTATTTAAAGCACCCTTCGATGTTTCACCATCTGGTGGATAAAATAATAGAGGGATCGCGTTTAAACGGGAGCATCATAACCTCCTCAATTAAGAAACTATGCAGGAGGGTATGAGAGCTTCTACGTCAAGGGCAAGGGAAATTTTAAAAGATAGGTCTAAAGCAGGGCTGTCCAAGATTTCTGTCCGCGGGCAGCGCCCGTGCACGCGAGTAATCTTCCTTACTCCTCTATTGCACATTACGCTGATCAGTTCCTTAAAGTCGAATTGCTGATTATCAATTCGACATTGTAAAAAAAAAAACGAGGCAGCTTACCATTTGATTTTCTTCGTTTTAATTTGACAATTTTATCGATGTCAGGTAGAATTATATGTTTTTCCTCGACAGGACATGATTACATATCAACATTTCGAATCCGATCTGTGAACAATGAAAAAAAACAACATATTCTCCCATTGCGGTTTAAATACTGGTTCAGTGATTTTATGCTTTTTAGGAATGTGCGCCATGTTATGCGAGACAAAAAACAAGCAAATATCAGTAACAAAACAAATAATGCCATCGCCCCCTATAGTCTGGCAACACTGCACAGGAAAACTATACCGACTCCCCTCCTGAGTTTTGGACTATCTCCTCGGCTTTACCCGTGAGCTTTGTCCGCGAGCATTTTATGTTGCACGCGGGTGACGTGTACGAGTTGGACGGCCCTGGTCTAAAGTATGCAGTGATGCTCCTCGGGGGTGAATATGGATAACATTTTAATCTGAGACAGAAGAACAAGAGAGTAAGTAAAGCCGGGCAAAGTTTGCAATATAAGGAGGTTCATTAAGAATGATGGTTCCATCCCACCTCTGAGAATTATAAAACAAAATTAAATTTGTAACAATACATAGGATTCCCGTTGTTCAGGCTGTTCTTAGAGTTAACGCTTTCTTGGAAATATTTAATAATGATCAGTAACTGGAGATAATGGAGAGTTAGCAGACTATTGAGAAAGAGTGAAAGATGACAGAGGACGCAGTCCCTTCATTCGAGCTACAGTTGATGACATAACCGATAACATAGCACACATGAACTCAACTCTTCAAACCAACAACCATATGGTGTTATGTCCTATAATAATCTTTCGAAGGATTATAACAATAATTCATATCTATCGAAATGCCAGCGAAGAAATGAATATTGGGCAGAGATGACAAAAAGTTATCCGGGTATCGCAAACATCTGAACAACTGCTTCGTCTATAGACGGAAATTGTAGAATTACTGAAAACAAATTTATTATTAATTTCATGAGGTTGTTCTGTTTAACCTACAACTGTAATTATCTCGGGCAACGCCGGGTGCCTCTGCTAGTCTACAGATAATCATTGAATGATTTGAAATTTTTAATTAAGATTTCTTATGGCTTTTCGATTAGTTTAGTGAGAATCATCCCTATGTTAAGAGAAAGCTGTTCAAAAACTCGTAAAGTTTTTACCCTTTCTTGGAAGAGATTTTCCCCCTTCGTGATGTCTTCTTCGGTCATTGACCTTTGTGTATCTTTCTCAAAGGGCTACGTTACTTTGGTTTCTTTTTTTGGTTTCTTTCAGAACTCGAGCGTATGCTCCTCTTCCTTTTTTTCACAGACATTTCTTCAGATCTTTCTCAGTGCGATCATGTTTACACTTTCTTCTTATTGGTTGGAGCACGTAAACAACGGGTTCAATGGTTCGTTTATTTCTTGGTTCGTACCAATAAATATATCTAGAAATGAAGGATGGTGGCCGTTTGCCGCATTCATAAATTCAGCTGAAGGGAGAACAGAATTATATTTGCGAAAATTTTCGATTAAGATTAATCAAGCAAAAAATATGTTTATAAAAATATTGTTTCATTTGAAATATCAAGATATAAAAATATTTATTCCAATGTTGCCTAATACAAATGGGACTGAATTGAAATTAAGTACTTAATAGTTTAATAAGGAAAAGTTTATTAAAAACGGGAGGAATTCATTTCTGTTGAATACGTGGGTATTATCATCCAAAAAAAAGCAAAAAATTTAATAAGTAATCAGAATTGATATTAGAAGCTATAAGCGTACTGAGATTTATGTGTTTACTGAGTTAACTGCCATTCTGGCTATAATATTGAATAATCATTTAAATAATTTTTCTTACGTGACACATTTTCAGAAAAAGCAAGCCAAATATTAATGATACTTTTTATTTGCTTCCTTAAAGAAAATCGAAAGGTTTATCTGTTACTTTGCAAGCTTTGCCAGTAACAGTATCTTGGGAAGAATGAACATCTGCACTGGAAAAAGGAGCTTGAGTATATCAGCGACAAGAAGGAGTTTCCAGCGCAGATTTATTGTCAAGAACTGTCCGAATCCGAATACAGTAAAACAGTAGTGTTGCGGATGAGTTCGCGAGTATCGTTGAACGTCCGCGGTGGCCATGACGGCACTAAACATGCAGGACGTTAAAAATGTCATGATGCGCAGTCCGATATAATCGATCCGTAAAACACAAGAAAGCGTACCAAACAAATTCCTGACTTCACGCATTAATCTCCTGCAAGGATAGCTTTAATAAGGTGAAACCTAGTTTTTTCATGATTTCCATACAGTATGTAATCGAACAATAAAGCAACTGAACATATGACTACCATGGATTGTTTATTACATATTCCTGCTATATAACAATACTAATATCAGGTTGTTGCAAAAGTTTTCCAACACAAAAACGAATGAACTTGAATGACAGATTCAGCTCATGCAGATGCCGGGCAATGGTTGAAAAGTGAACCTTGAACTGTTCTGCGAGTTCCCTCGTTGTTACATTGTGATCTTCATCAATTGCTTGGCGTAGATCACCATCTGAAATCATGATTGGCCGACCAGAGAGGTGCATCTTGAAGAGTGCTATCTCCGCGTCTGAACCGGCGATACCATTCTTCTATTTTACGTAAACTAACAGTGCCATCACCTAAACGTTGGTAAATGTTTCGGTGACATTGCGCAGCCCTGATCTTTCCAGAATACTCGTAGAAAATTATTGCTCGAATATGCTCGCGTGAAAGGTCCATTTCAGACCGTTGATGGCACTCACAGATGTACAACTGCGCGCCAGAAAAATGGAATAAGTGGATTCAGTTGTCAACGATCTGTATTCATTCCTCTGTAGCAAAAAACTATTTAAATTTAATGCAAAATCTTTAAAAGATCCATAATCTACAGTCTTTTAGCTTAAAAAAAAGTCACACAAACTTAAAATTAATTTTCAGTTTTTATTGAATAAATTATTTGTTGTTGACAAAATAATGGCATATGTCATTTTCTATGACAAAATAATGGAATATTGTTATTGTTACAATATTGGGAACAAAAAAAAAAACAATTAAATAAGGTATACTGGCTTGATTTTAATTAATATTTTGTTGCACCACCCTGAGCATCAATAACTGCTTGAATACACGTGGCATTGAGCTAACCAATTTCTTACAATGTTCCGGAGTAATTCTTTTCCATACTTGTAACAATTTCTCCTTTAGTTCGGCAACTGTTGCTGGTTTCTGCTCAGATAAAGTCTTTTTAGCTTCATCCCACAGCTGTTCTATGAGGTTAAGGTCAGGGGAATTCGGCGGCCAATTTAACACAGCAATATTGTTGGAGTTTAACCATGCTTTCACTGTTTTCACTACATGACAAGGAGCATTATCATGCTGGTAGATGAAATGCCGATCCCCAACAGTTTTTCAACGGGTGGTATTAAAAAATACGCTAAAATCTCTTGATAAACTGCTGCGTTTACGGTGGTGTTAATAAATGCCAGTGATCCTACGCCATATGATCTCATGCAACCCCAGATGAGAACGGATGCTGGAAACTTAACTGATGATTTCATCGTGTTTGGAAGATATGCCTCTTGTTTTTTACGCCAAACACGGGTTCCTTGATTACCGTAGGTTACACAAAATTTAGATTCGTCACTAAAAATCACTTGAGACCAGTCGTCTTCTGTCCATTGGGCATGTTCTTTGCACCATTTCAAGCGCACTTGCTTTTGCTTTTTAGAAAGCAGCGGTTTAATTTTAGGCACACGACATTCATAGCCCATTTCATGCAATCTTCTCAATGTTGTTCGGAGAGATACATTTACTCCTTTTTCTTTCCACATTGTGTGAAAATTTTTCGAGGTTTTGAAACGATTATCTTGGACGATCCTTTTTAGCTGTTTATCTTCACGCTCGCTCGTTACTCGTTTTCGTCCACATTTATAACGATTATTGCAAAGCCCAGATCCATTATTAAACTTTCTAAGCACTTTGGACACTGTAGACTGGTGGCATTGTATAATTTTTACTACATTAGCTTGCATTTTTCCTTCGTTTATTAAGGAGATTATCACTTTTTTTTATCAATCGTCAAATTAGTTTTTGCAGCCATTTTTCTCTTAAACGGCGTCACAACTGTTGAAGAATCAATGGTTTGATTATGCAAATTATATTAGCGATGTTCACGTAATATTTTAAGGGTGGATGGGCTTTGTAACAGACTATTCCATTATTTTGTTACAAGAAATTATGTATGCCATTTTTTTGTCAAAAGGAAATAATTTTTTTCCAAAAACATAGAAATAGCTTGTATATTTATATATGATTTTCTGCAAGTAAAAACATTATAGATTATAAATCCTTCAAAGATTTTATATTATATTTAAACTATTTAGTGCAATAGAGGAATGAACACAGGAACGTTGATAATCAAGTTGACTATTCCATTATTTTGGCGCGCAGTTATATAGTCAGAAAGTTGATTCTTGGATGTAATATAGCAAAGATATTCAGGAATCTAATGCAATAATTTGTTTGAAAAAATATGAACACCCCCTTCGGAAAATGAGCCCTTCTTTGGCACGGGTTCTAGAACCGGAAGAAACTTTTGCAACAACCTGATATATCCACATTTTCAGGATAATTCTATAATATTCTCCTTTCTTTAGAGAATTATCCTCTCTGCTTTGACAAAGGACAAATTATACTATATCCGAAACGTCAGCTTTTTATTTTTGATTTATTTTATTTTAATTTTTTATTTAATGTCCATTATTTATTGTATTCCAGGGTTCATATTTCTCGTCCATCTCTCCTATATCTGTCACTTGTTATATAACAGTGATTACTTGAAAAATAAAATAATAACTCAAAGTTTTATGATTTTGCCTGTTGCAAAATTATAAAGCCAATTACAAAGTACGTATTTTTATGATACTTTGCTCACTCGTTTGCTCGGTTTTGAAATGCAAGCCTCGCAGCTGAGGTTCTTCTTCCAGGAGCACTTCTTCGTCGAGGCATATTATTTAACAACAAAGAAACTCGGATCCCAGGACAAATTTTTCTTATGACTTAATAATTCTGTAACATTGAGGAATTCGTTGCATTCTTAATGTTCCTCTTCAAATTTCACCTTGTTGCAACAATTAGATTCTTATTATAAAAACAAGGGTATTGTGCCAACACCTCCTAGACAGAAGGCCTGATAACTGAAACGTCATATTTTGTTACATCATCATAATTCGACCATTGTTGATCGTATTTCTACCAATAATAAGCTCTAAATTTGGTCGACTTCGTAGCCCACGTGAAAGACAGGCCCTAGCCAACACCACCTAAAGATAAGGCCTGGGCGCTGAAACGTCATTACATTGTTACATCACCTCAGTAGGGAATTGTTAACCGTATTTCCACCAATAATAAGCCCTAAATTTTCCCTACTGAGATGATGTAACAATGAAATAAAATTTCAGCGCCCAGGCCTTGTCTTTAGGTGGTGTTGCCCTGGCGCAGAAAAGTCACCTGACCATCTCAGTCCAAATAACAATGTAACCTTCATTGTTTCCATCTTGGATTTTAATAATCAGCAATTTTTCGTTTGTTGGAAACAATGAACGTTACATTGTTATTCGGACTAAGATGGTCAGGTGACTTTTCCGCGCCAGGGCGTAACCAATCAACACCACCTCTACTCAAAGCCTGAGCGTGAAAACGTCATACATTGTTACATCACCTACGGTAGGGTATTGTTAATCATATTTCAACTAATTATAAGCCCGAAATTGTCCCTACCGTAGGTGATGTAACAATGTATGATTTTTCCATGAGCAGGCTTTCTCTCTAGGCGGTATTGAACCAACACCACCTCTACTCAAAGCCTGAGCGCGAAAATTTCATACATTGTTACATCATCAGAAAAAGTCATCTTTAATCGCCTTTCTACCAATAATAAGCTCTAAATTATGACTTCGTATCATGATGTAACAATGTATGACGTTTCCGCGCTCAGGCTTTCTCTTTAGGTGGTGTTGATTGAACCAATGCCTCCTAAAGATAAGGCCCGAGCGCGAAAACGTCATAATTGCGAAGATATGTTTAATCGCATTTCTACCAATAATAAGCCCTAAATTATGTCTTCGCATGATGATGTAACAATGTATGACGTTTTCGCGCTCAGGCCTTATCTTTAGGAGGCGTTGGCGTAACCACCAAGAGAGAAGGCCTCTGCGATGAAACGTAATACATTGTTACATCACAGAGGCCTTCTCTCTCGGTGGTTACGGCCAGGGCCTGTCTTTCACGTGGGCTACGGATCGACTTATGATGATGTAACAATGCATGACTTTTCAGTTGTGAGGCTTTCTTTCAAGGAGGTGTTGTCTAGGTGGTGTTGATTGTGCCCGCGCACCCAATCAACACCTCCTAGACAGAAGGCCTGATGAAGGAAACGTCATACATTGTTACAGCATCTTTAGTCGACCATTGTTAGTCCTATTTCTACCAATAATAAGTTTTACATTTGATCGACCACGAGGCTAACGAGAAAGATAGGCTCTGGCCAACACCACCTCTACTCAAAGCCTGAGCGCGAAAACGTCATACATTGTTACATCACTTACGTTAGGGTATTGGTAATCATATTTCTACCAATAATAAGCCAGAAATTGTCCCTATTGTAGGTGATGTAACAATGTATGAATTTTCCGTGAGCAGGCTTTCTCTCTATAGTCCATCCAGCCTTAGTTTGCGCGAAGTGTGATGGCCGTTTCAATTGTTGGACATTGTTACAACAAAAATTAAACAATACATAACAATTAACATGTCCATCACATTTCGCGCAAACTAAGGCTGGATGGAGTATAGCAACACCTCCTAGAAAGAAAGCCAAACAACTGAAACGTCATACATTGTTACATCATCATAAGTCGACCAAATTTAAGGCTTCTTATTGGTAGAAATACGGTTAACAATGGTCGAAACATGATGATGTAACAATATATGACGTTTCAGTTGTTTGGTTTTCTTTCTAGGAAGTGTTGAGTATAGGCAACACCACCTCTATTCAAAGCCTGAGCGCGAAAATTTTATACATTGTTACATCATCATAAAAAGTCATTTTTAATCGCATTTCTACCAATAATAAGCCCTAAATTATGACTTCGTATCATGATGTAACAATGTATGATGTTTCCGCACTCAGGCTTTCTCTTTAGGTGGTGTTGGTATAGGCGGTATTGCTCCGGCATTGAAAAGTCACCTGACCAAGATAGGTCTATTAACAATGTAACTTTCACTGTTTCCATCTTGTATTTTAACAATCAGTGTTTTTTCCTTTGTTGGAAACAATGAAGGTTGGATTGTTGTTAGACCTATTTTGATCAGGTGCCTTTTCAGTGCCGGAGCCTGTATTTCTCGTTAGCCTCGGATCGAGCAATGATAATGTAACAATGCATGAAGTTTTCGTTATCAGGCCTTCTGTCTAGGTGGTGTTGACCATAACCATCGAAAGAGAAGGCCTCCGCAATGAAACGTGATACATTTTTACATCATCATAGATAGGGCTTTGTTACTCGTATTTCTACCAATAATAAGCCCTAAATTTGCCCTAGCTATGTCGATGTTACAATGTATTAAGCCTTTTTTTTCCCGAAAGCCTTTTGATTGTTCCAACTTGGTTTTATGTGGTGTACGTTTTAGTATGTCTGCTTGTGAAATTTGTAATCTTCTATGTCCTTTTGTACACAGAAAAGTAAAACAAGCCTCTTAAGCATATGCTACAGCTACAATGCATTTCAAGCATTATTTTTTACAGGATGATTCCAAACATTATTTTTTTCGTTCACTTCTTTGCTGGTGTTTCATTTATACAAGTACTAGCAAAGGTACCCGGCGTTGCCCGGGATAATTACTTGGATGTAAACAGAACAATCTCAAAAAATTAAATTAAATTTTGCAATATCTTAAAAATAACCACATGAAAATGCTTAGAATTAATACAGTAAAAATTCTTAATGAAAATTCGAAACAAATATTTTTAAAGGCTCACAATGGCTGGACCTCTCCAAGGATGCCACTGCTATTTTAAATAATTTCTTACTCACGTAATCTTACCTTAGATGTATACTTAGTGTTGTTGCAATTTCCACTCTTCTCTCGATGTGTTGAAGCAAAATTTGGCCATTCATCACTTTGTGCAGTCTAGCGGTCGCGGATTCTTCTATTTACTTGCTTCCCATTTGCTCAATACATCACGGAGCTAAAGGAGTGCTTCCTCTGTCGTCTTTCCACTCTTTCTCAATAGTCTGCTAACTCTCCATTATCTCCATTTACTGATCATTTTTAAAGATTTTCAAGAAATTGTTAAGTACTAAGAACTCTCTTTTCTAAGAAAAGCCTGAATAACAGGAATTCTATGCATTGTTACAAATTGAAACTTATCCATATTGCATCATCATTTTATGTTCATTGTTATAATTCTTGGAAAGGATTGCTTTATAATTGCATCATCATTTTGAGCTCATTGTTATTGGTGAATTGCGTGTTGAAACCATTGTTGATACCTATTGTTGCACAAACTTTTATTTGCATTGTTGGTCATGAGATATTTCTCATTAATATGCCCTGCTATAACCATGAATATCGATTTTTTATCAATAATTATTATATTTTCGAAATCTGAAGTAGACAGTGACCTTCTTCATGCTTTGAAGGTCATGTATGCGAAATTTCATCAAGATCGGAATAAAACTGTAGATTTGTATAAAAAACATACAAACAAACAGACCCACAAACATCCTTCTTTATATATATAGAAGATAGATTGGTTTGTTTGGTATTAACGTCCTTTTCAACTTGTATGATCGATTCAGGACGGCGTTATAGGGGCCGCAAATTTTGCCCCGCAAGGGTTATTTAACGTGCAGCCAGCAAACGACAACACGGGACCAACGGCTTTACTACCCTTCCGAAGGAAGTGCGTGGTCTCAGGATTTCCCCCCTGAAAAAATCCTCATCGTCCTCGACCGGGGTCGAACCCGCGTCCTCGGGCATCAGAGGCGATCACACAGCCGCTGAGCAACCGAGGCCGATTCCTTGTCAGTGCGTTTACATTTATATTGTTTACTTCATTTGCACACAGATATGCAGTATGTGAAATGATGTTAAGATCAATTAATCAATAAACTGATTTTGCCATATTGATATAAAAATATAATAAATAATAAAAGCAAAAAATGAAAATATAAAATTCATAAAAGATAACATCCCAATATAATTTTAGTTAATTTCAATTAATAAATTTTAATATACAAAAGGTAAATTTTAAATTAATAATTTATATTCAATATAATTTATATCAAATTTTAATATTAATAACTAAATAATAAATAAATAAAAGTAATGATAGTATAGTAATTTTTGAGGTGATATTTCTTTAGTCATTCGTTTTGGTCTATTTCGCAAAACAAATTTATTTGGAATATCCCCCTTCTTAGGTAATCTTAATCCATCACGTGAATCCGTGAAATATTCTGAGTTAAAATTCAGTGATTAAAGAGTTACGTCTTTATTAATCTATAAATTAGCACATAGTGTTTTCCCGTGTGTGAATTTCACGCCTCAGCCTCGTTTTCAATCTGCCAAGGACGCCGCCATTTCTCAAGTCTCGTAAACGTGAAAAAGGCCCATTCTAAGCCTTCAACATGATGCAGCAGGAATCTACAGGGTGATTCAGTCAGTTTCTGACCATTTCAGTACTATGATTTATTGACCCATTAATGTTTACAAACTTAGCATTTCAGTATGATATTTTAGGCAGTTCGGAGTTTTTATTCCCGTGGAAAAGTCTTGATGACATGCTTGTAGTGAACTGTGGTGAACGTGATTGATCTGACTCCATTAGTTTTATGAAAACTGTTTAATTCGTGTACAATACTACAATATATATTTACACTACTGCATGATAAAAAAATAATAATAACATTGATTGGATCCAGACTGGGCGAGATCGGCTGCGTCTGGTGCGCGCGCGGCGCGTGTATGGATCGCGCATGGGGCGTTTGTTGTTTCCGATTTGGACGCGCAACTCGTCGACGGCCTTAGCCAAATCGGCTAACTGTTGCTGAATGGAAGTGTCAGCGGCCTCACGCGCTACTTCGTGGAGTTGCGCCGCGGAAGGGGAAACCATTTCGGCGATTTTGTCTGCAATGTCTGCCAGCTTGGTTAGGTCCTCGCCGGAGGCGGCGATGATGGCCTGGGTGCTTTGGGGGAGTCGAGCAGTCCACAGGGACTTCAGGATGTCATCGCTGACATGTGTGCCTGCGAGGTCTCGCATCCTTGCAAGCAGGTGGGACGGGCGCTGGTCGCCGAGCTCAATTCCCTGCAGAAGCGTTTTTAATTTAGAGGCTTCACTCTCGGCGAAAATGTGGATTAACCTGTTCTTAAGTGTTATATAGGCGTCAGTCGCCGGCGGCTGTAAGATCAAATCTTGCACCGCGTTTAGAATGTCGGGCGCGATGGCGGCTACCACGTGGTGGAACCGGGTGGCATCCGCCGTCACGCCCGCGATGGAGAATTGTGCCTCCACCTGGGCAAACCACAACTGGGGGTTATTTTTCCAGAAGGGCGATGGTTTGATTGATACACGTGCTACCTGCGGGGTGGATGCCTCGGCGTCGTCGCCGGCCATGGTGCCTTAGAATGGGGGACAAAGGGTTAGGGCTAACAGGGCTGTATGCCAGGTGTTGGCTTTTCTTTTCTTTGTGTCGGATCACCAATATAGACAGAGCTCGTTGCTTCGCCACGTTTCGCTTATCTACGAAAATGCAAATTCAGCACGCGACGAGGCTTTGTGGTAGGGTTCAGGGGCAATGAAATGGTCACACGTACCTTTTGTTTTTCTCTTTGCTGCTCCGTCGTCCCTGTTGGCTGCTGTATCCGCTGCTGCGTCACCTGGATGCCGTCGGTCGGCTGACCTGCTGCCAATTGCTGTCGCCGTCCTCGTTCTCCGCGCTATCCTGGCTGGCCTCGATCCACGTGGTTCTGTTCAAGTATCACGTCCGGGTCACCACTGTAGTGAACTGTGGTGAACGTGATTGATCTGACTCCATTAGTTTTATGAAAACTGTTTAATTCGTGTACAATACTACAATATATATTTACACTACTGCATGATAAAAAAATAATAATAACATTGATTGGATCCAGACTGATTGGATCAGAAGGGTGGTCTCCTGGTGTCTGTCTCGATCCCTCTTTTTGGTTCCTTCTTTCACTCCTCCGCCCTCTGGTGGCTGCTGCCGGGAACTAGGCTTCGGCGCCATCTGGTGGCGGTTTCGGAGACTGGTTGCTGAGGTCTCCACAATGCTCAATGTGGCCACCACGAACGTTTTGAACTGCTCGCAGCCGAATGGTGAAGTTGTTCATAACTCTATCCAGGATTTCTACATCCACAAAGGGGCAGTAGTCAACGATGCTTTGTCACAGTTGGTCTAGGGTTCTTGGTACTGTAGTGAACACACTGTCTTTAAGGAACTCCCAGAGATAAAAATCACATGGGTTTAGGTCAGGACTCGTAGGGGGCCAAAGAAAGCCACCCCCGAATCGGCCTGGAAACCTGTTTGAAATGACACAATTTCCGAATTTCTGATTGAGAAAGTCTAGCACTTCATTAGTGGTATGAGGCCTAGCCCCATCCTGTTGAAACCATTGATGTCGAAGCGGTATACGCCTCGTTCGCAGCTCTGGGATGAAGAAGGTTTCCAACATGTTAAGGTAAGCCTGTGACATTACGGTGCCCTCAAAAAAGAACGGATCAATGATGCCACTTTTGGATATCGCGCACCGAGCAATAACCTTTCGTGGATGAAGAGGTGACTTATGGATCTCATGAGGGCGCTGGGAACCCCAAAAACGAACGTTGTGTTTATTAACATCACCTGACAGATGGAAGAAGGCCTCATCTGACACCCACAGGTTGTCCACAATGTCCTGATTGGCTTCCATTTTTGCTCCAAACTCCATCGCAAATTGTTGTCGCTTCTGTCTTCCAGTGTCTGTTAACTCCTGAAAAAACATGGATCTTATTTGGGAACAGGTGTAAATCCTTTCTCAAAATTCGCCACGTCGTGGTATACGACAGCCCTTCTTCAATGGATAGGCGGCGAACAGATTTTTTGGTAGGGGAATCGACCAACCTTGTGCGAACATTTTCGACAACTTCGGCCGTTCGAACACGAGCTTCGCTCCCGCATTTTTTCTTGCCTTTAACACATACAGCGGCACGAAATTGCTTGACAAAATCCATGATTGCTTGCCTGCCTGGTACGTCTCGACACTTAAACTCCTTCCGGAACTTTCTTTGCACGGTTACAGGCGATTTTGTCTCGAAATACCATTCGACAACCTTGCATTTCTGCTCTGTTGATAAAGCGGGCGCCATTTTTCAACAATACAAACGATTTTCATGCAGCGCCATTGCAACAATACAAACTCCAACTATCTAGAAATTCGATATGGCGCTCATATTCTTTTAATTGTTTATCCCTAATGCACGTCATTCGAGTGAAATGGTCAGAAATTGACTGAATCACCCTGTAGATTCGTCTGAACAGGTAATTTTTTTTACAACCCTCAATGGTTCAGTCCTTGCGCTGTTGTGCCTACAGGAGGCGCGTTTTCTTGTTCTTCTCTGACAGCATCGGTACGGTACCAATGGTACCCGAGATGGTCTTCGGCTTGGTAACCCATTCGAGCGAAGGCGTGACTGATTGTCCGTTCTAATATTGTTTTCTGGCTACCTGAGTTGTAATGTGCAGTAATTTGTGCTATTGTTGTTTATTTGTTTTCGCGCACAAGTCTTGACTTTCTCCTGTGGTCTCTTTCATCAACAAGGACTTTCCGTCTGCAGGAGTCACGATGGCAACATGCTTTTTGCTCCTTGACCCATTCTCGATAAATCCTTGAAACCGTGATACGTGAAAAGTTTAGAGAGTCACCATTTCTGAAATGCTCATTCCAGCCCCTTTTGCACCTACCACTATGCCACGCTGGAAGTCAGTCAGATCACTGGTTGTCCCCATTTTTGCTAAACGTACAGGGTGTTGCAGATAACTACAGGGCAGTATAACGGGAAGCCTACCCGCTCGATTGCAAGGGCCTTTCACCATGTACTTTCACGCTAAAGTAACAGTAGAAAAGTTCCTTCAGGATATTTATACCGTGATTTGTAATCATGTGTCATCAAAATCAGGCAGTAACTCAATTTGCAAATTTTGTGAGATGTACCTAATAAAGTGGCAGCTCAGTGTATTACTTTTTATGTTTGAAAATATTGTTAACTGTTTAAATTTCCGGACCTAACAAAATTAGAAAACATTGTTAATAGTATAGTTGAAGGTATTGTGTTTTTCATAGTTCGTTTTTGAGAATTCTTTATTTTTTAATGCTTTTTTTTGTTTAGTATTTTTAATTAACTTATCAACTGTATCCATTTCATTGGCAATATAATTATGATGTTAATCTCATCTTTTCTTTTTTCAACGTTAATAGGCTAGGCAATGGGTCTACACTACAGTGGCTAGAAGAAAGTCACTGTAGTCTACACTATAAAGTTCCAGGAAAGAAGAACACGTGGCGCCATCTCTGCGCGATAAATGGAATCACGCAACAACGACGTTGGGTCACATCTATACGAAGTTTCATTCAGTTTCGACGAGTTCTGGGGCGTTTATTCCCATAATGTGTGCTCTTGTCATCGTGTGAGTTCAGAATTGTTGAACAGTTGAAAGTGGTGGTTGTTGCACGAGAATGCACCGTTTCACAAGTCCATCATTGTGCAGGAATTTTTAACAGAAGACAGGTTGTGAACATCGACCACCTGATTACAAAGGTGTTCGGTTTTAAAAATTATGTTAAGTTTTATCTTTATTCTATAATTCCGAGCTCAATATTCATTTTTAAATATAATGTTAAGCTTTGTTGTTTCTACTTGCAGCGATTAAAAGAGTAGGATAAGATAGAGATGAAATAGGAAATATATTAAACTGCCCTAGGGTGAAGAAAAGGTTGATTGTATATAAGATAAATAACCCCCAGATTCGATGACAACAGGGTTGCTTCTTTATTTTCTTCACACTTTCTTTTTTTATCTGTCCAAAAACTTTTTTTTTAGAGTTCGTTTATCTAGAGAAGTTTATATTATCAATTGAAGTGCGAAAATTGAGTCATCAATCATTTGGGGGAATATTTTGTTTAATCAATTTCATCCGATGGGCGTTACGGAAATTGACCAAATCGGATCGCCACCTCGAGCGCAGGGGTGAGTGAAATATCGCTCCGGGAGTTAAGCCTCTTAATGCGTAGCCCCTTTGCAGAGCGATTGGGCGACCACCGACGCCGCCGCTGAGTTATTGGCAGTACCAGGGGAGCAACTCCCCCGCTCGATATATCTTCCTGTGATTTCTAACGTGGGCCTTTGGCAATTGCCTTAGGAGAACATAATTAAATTACTTCAGAATCAATAGTCTAATCTTGTTTAAGAACTATATATATATATTTGAAATGTTAAGAAGAAGACCGAACATTCGAAAACAGAATAAGTTTTAAAGTTGAGAAGTTTCAAGTTTTAGTGAATTACATTTAACTTCACAAAAAGGAGTTTTATAGGCCTACCACTCTCTAAGAGTGAAGGCCTTTGTTTTCGTTTCAGAAACTCAAAATTTTTTTTTTGCTGAAATCGACTTAAAAACTCACGATTCGTAAAGATATGTTGAAATTTTGAATAAAAATTTTTCCGTCTGTACGTATGTGACCAATTTTGTGTAACTAACTCCTCTGAAACGGCAAATAGCCGGATCAAATAAAAATTATACATACTTAGAGGGTTCCTTAAATTGTGCCTTAGCGTATATTTTATGTCAACTGGGTAAGCCTTTTTCGAGATATTATTTTCTAAAAATTAAAAAAATGGCTGTAGCGTTCAAACGAGCGAACCAAAATCAATAAACTCGACATGTATATACTCCTCTCATTAAGGCGAATTTTTTTTGTAAATAACTTGTTGGGCTGCGATGAGCCGTTTTGGAGTTATTTACTATCCCCTCCCCCAAGACCCCCCCGCCGTCAATTTTTTTTATTTTTTTTAATTTTTTTAAATTTTTTTTTAGAAATTCAGACAGTGGGGTTCTTAAACTATACATTGACCATTTTTTATGGAAATGGGCTAATCCTTTTTAGGGAAATTAATTTTTTTTGGAAAAAATGAAGAAATGGCAGAAACATTCATCTCAAAACTCCAAGCACAATATAAACGGCACGAAGGGCTTCCTCTTGATCTAAAATACAATTTTCTTTTTGACGTAGAATACGACTTATGTTTCGATACTGGGATGCCACGCTTAAATCGTGAATGTCACGAAAAGTGTTGATCACGAAAATAACGTCAAAACTATTAATGATAGAAAAATGAATAATATTGCATTCGACAGTATATAAAGCAAAGTATGCTTTCATGCTGACGTCATCGGCTGATGCAATCGAAGTACAAAGTTGAGTCAGAAAATCTGCTCTCTGGCGGAGATTAATTTAGTCTAGCCCCGGCTTCCTTTGTGATAGCACGACATTTTAGGTGTCATTTGTTTTATCTTTTGGCGCTTTATAAAACAGCTTAAAATTAAACCTCAGTAATTATTAGTATTTAAGATATCGGCCTTCGAATTATGCAAATTTTGCAAAAATTACAGAATTTCCAAGTTTATGCATAATAAACGCCAGAAAAATTATAGAAAACATCACAGAAGCCCAAAATTTTCTAGTGCACAAGTAAACTTTTAGGGGCAGTTGTCCTATGGAGACGAGTCAATGCGTGTGTATTGAAAAATATTGGATGTTTGAAATTCTGACTTCGGATTCTTAAAGACCATTAAAAAGTAGAATAGGAATGTCTGTAAAACCCACTCTGTATCTCTTTGTCTTCATCGATAAGATTGGGTTCAAAACTTTAAAAGTTCAACACTTTCACGGCCTCTATCTCCTAACGGTTGGATCAATTGAAAAAACACCAAGAATAAAACATTTGTCGAATATTGTGTACAATCTGAATATACCATTAAAATAGGGGTGCCTATTTAAGATTTCAAAGTTACCCCCTCTCATCGGCTCCCCTCACAAGGGAGAGGGTAATCTTTTAACTAATGAATCTTCCCCGCGAAATAATTCACTTTTGCTTCTGGACATTTTTTCGTATAATGCTTAGTTTCCGAGATATTCAGTTGTATCAAGATAAATGCCTCACCCTGTATATGCGACAGTTTGGGACACGGAATTCATATTTCCTTATATATTCATAAACAATGAATTTGGATATTTGTATAATGTTTGTGATAGATTTTGTTTTGAGAAGAACTTGAAGCACCCACGTAACAGAAGTGTTATATTCATCACTTTCATCAGTCCTGTGTGAAAGATTTCATGCTGTGTAATCATTGTAGAACAAATTTAAAACTATTCAAAAATATGGTGTTATAAGTTATAGGAGAGCAGGCGTTTTTGCAATTTTTTGAAATGTAACTCTTTAACGAATGTGAACCTATACTGACAGACTGGTCTAACTATAGATGACTGATCGACGCTGATATCAATAATATTTGGATTGTTAAAGCTTTGTACAATGGTGTAGTGAGATCTATACTAGGAAGTATTTACTCTGAGTGGCCAGATTATTATGACCACCTGATGTTTATAGGCAAATTAGCTATGATTTCGCGCTGAAGTTGCAAAAGAGCCGGACTAGTGTAAATAGGCAAGCAGGTTGTTTACCACGACATTGGAATTGATTTTTTCAGAAGATTTTAGGTAAACGACGCGATTTAGCAGCCTTTGATGATTGTTGGTGCTCGGAGCCATGGAGCTAATATTAGCAAAATGCCTGCATTCGTTAAATGTTCAAGAGCAGCTGCTGTTAAATTTTTACAGACTGGACTATCTGCCTGAAAACTGGGTCTGAACGTGCCAATTGTGGCCATCAATGTTCGGCAGAAAGGAGAGTGGCAAGACTGGTACAAGACAACAGAGGGGCAACAGTGCATCAAATTACTGCAGATCATTATCAGGGATCCTCTCAAATGATCTCCGAACGCACTGTTCGCCATACACTGCATAGTATGGAATATGGGAGCCGAAGGCCAGTTCGAACACCTTTGCTATCTGCAGTTAACAAGATAAAACGTCTCTAATCCGCACAGGAACACAAGGATTGGACAGTTGGGCATCGGAATAAAGTCATGTGCTCTGATGAACCACGTTTTCAGTTCCATCATGCAGATAATTTGACGGAAACAGCATGAAAGCATGGACCCCAAATGCATGAGTACAATCGTTCGAGCTCGCGGGGGCAGTCATAATTTGGGGGATATTTTCCTGGCATGATATCTTTCTTGAAGTCTGAAGTGGTACAAGAGACGGAACTGACAACAGTTGTTCACTCTGCTTTGTTTACATACCTCTGGTAAACCAAGGAATCACGATCTATAGATATTCATGGTCATCGAGCTTCGGCCATTTTCCATTGTTTCGAGAAGCTAAGGAAAACAGATCGCGCCAGGTGCCGCATAGATCGCACTATTCCTGACCGCAACCTGCGATAGAGATTTTCATTGAAACTGAATACGAAAGTAAAGTCGATAGGGTGGCGCTGCAGGCGCAGTTGGGCAGATTGTACATGCAGCGCCACTTTTCAAAAGAGTTCCCGCCCTACCGGGAGCTAGAAACTTTAGCTTCATTTTAACAATGGAGTTAGATGGCCATGAATATCTATAGACCGTCCAAGGAATTAAATAAAGAGGAAGTGAAAGCCATTGTTTAGTGGCATACACTTGTTCGTCGAGCTTGACTTCGCAAAACGCAAAATATCTTGGGATAGAAAGCCTTGGTTTCTGCCTCTGATTTATTGACTACGTGCGTATCGACTTTCGTTAACGTTTCAATGAAAAACCTATTTAATATAATTAATAATAATCATCGTTTAAAATTTTGATTTCTCGTAGGAGGAACATTGAGTTTCGATTTTTGTAAAATCGAAGCCATTTTTCTTCCAGAAAATGGATTATTCATATTCTAGGGCTGTTACTGTTTAGCTATATTATATTTTAAGTTTAATACAACTTAAATTAACGAAGACTGAACAAATTTTCAGCCCGTCAGCAGCTTACAACATACGGTTTGGCTGCCGAGTTTGTCCACAAACATTGCGTTTCCGGAACCTAACCTCGGGTCATCGCTTTCATTTCCTCTTTATTTAATTCCTTGGGTAAACAAAGCAGACTTTTTGATTTCAGTTTAGATCATGTTCCAAGCAAGGAGAAGTATTCTCCGATGATCCTAATAGTTATATTTATAACTCTGTATTCTGTGAAATTTTGTAAGATAATTAGCATGTACCTATTTGTAAATTAACACTGATGTACATTTATAAGGTAAATGGAATGGTGTTCAAATGTAAAAATACACTACACAATATTTTTGCTCTGAGTAAGAATAAAGTAAGCCTATTCTAATGGTCATATCATCAATGCCTTTGTAGTTATACCAATTCCTTTTTGTTATCACTCGACAGAAGTGAATATACCGGTGCATGAATTTGTGTTGCCTTCGCACTTTCAACGTATACGGTTCTGATCCTCAAAACAGAAAATTCACAAGAACATCAGAATATTAACCCTTTTGCACGTGCGTACAAAGATGATGAAGGATGTCAGGAAACGTTTAAATGTCGATAATACTGCGCGATCACAGAAGATATAATTTGCCAACTGTCAATGCGGTAGCAGCAGTGTTTGAAGCCGACGATGGAGAACCAACCACCATTTAAACGAGATCTATCCACGGGGAACAACTTACAACACATGTCAATTTTGAGTCCGAAGTGTGATCAAATGACCCACCCGTTGATGTGTCTTCTGGAGAAGAAGGATAGAAGATAAAATTCAGGAGCATTGAAGGGACGAAACTCAGCATGTTAGCCTTCTATTCCTACAAGCTGTACGAAAGGCCAGGACTGTTTAATCCGGTGTTGCTGGTGAGAAAACTCACTCAGCAGTATACAGTATTGTGGACGCGTTTTAAAAGTTGAAGGAGGCCGGCTAAAATCAGAAGACTTTGAGAGTGGAGGCTTACCATTTGGCTTAATGGATTATTCAAAATCAGGCTGTTCAAAACTTTAATTTTACCGAAAGGAAAAGCCTGTGTTCTATGTCATTTACCGGGAGCAAATGTGCATTGCAGCAAGACTACCAGGATCTCTTCATCACATTTACATGTAATCCAAATTGGACTGAAATAACAAAACAGCTGGCTCCGTACGAAACTTCGCTGCATAGACCCGACATCGTCGCGGCAGTCTTTGGTTAAGATTGAGAGCATTTATCGACGACCTGATTAAAAACTCGGTGAAAATAAGTAAAGAACGATCTAAAGAGGATTTTTTTCCCACGCCAAACCTCAGATGTTTAAATAATTGAGGAAAATGGGAAGGGAAATTCCACAGCCATTGGCGCAATTGGTTGGCGCTTCTGCACGGTGAGTAAAAGGTTCCTGGTTCGAACCCAGGCTGTGGAATTTTCTTTCATATTTTCATCAATTATAAAAACTCGGTGCTGGCAAACTCTTTCATGGATGAACCTCAGTGAGTTCCAGAAAAGAGGTAATGAATTAGTTAAGACAAACCAATATAAAATAGAATGATTCTCAAAGGCAATTATTTGAATGCATCCATTTCTTCCAAGAATACCTATAATCCTCAAAACATAAATTTCACAAGCTGTAAGCCTGCTTGCCTTGCCTCTAGTGGGTTCTTTAATTTGTGTAGAAAAACGTTTGAATATCAGAACATACCTAAGTATCTTTGCTGATCAAGTTCATGCAATCATGTTGATGGTGTATCGCAATGGAGATGGCTTCTTCCTCCAATCATGCCGCGCTACTCGTATTTTGCAGGAATATTTCAAGAATAAACAATTACTGTGTGTTGTTTGCTGCAAAAAAAATATTTTTTTGCTACTGAATGTATGCTTTAACCCCTATGTTGATTCGCCAATTGAAAATGATAGTAAGGCGAGATTGTTGCGATCGCCACGAACGAAGACGAACCTGGCTTAGGTGGCCCCCATAATGACCAAATCTCATTCCAATTGAGCATTTGTGGGAGAAAGTTGAAAGAGCCATCAGACAGGTGGTTCCAAAACAACAAATTTCACACAAGACTGTGCTATTCATCAGGCAAAGACTGTTATGACAGCCTATAAGAAGCAGGGAAAGGCATCATCTGCCAAGCACAATATTCCCGAAGGTCGAAGCTCATTGATAGAGACTGAAGGGGGTTTGAATCCGATTGTGGTCAGAAAGCACAAAACAACAGCATTCATGACGTCAGATGCCTCGCATCACCTTTCTACATCTCGCGGAGTAAATGCGAATCGCCGCAGTATTGAAGTCAGAAGGTGGCCCAACGAAGTACTGATGGGGTGGTCATAATAATCTGGCCACGCAGTGTATATTCATCCTAAAGTGTCGATATTCGATATGGAAATGTTGCTGTTCAGTGTGATAATGAAATATTCACTAACAACTAGACCAGTCAGTGACAACATGGAGGTGGATACTAATATGACAATTAACATTATCAATGTAGATGCTACATTAAATTTATACGCTCTTAGCTTTATGAAGAAACATTTTAATTTAGATTTCAAACCCATCGCATCACTTATTACATTGGGTGGCAGTACTAAAAATTTAATGTTTGCGCGAAATATTGGTTCTTGTCTGTTGCCATTTCTAATATATTCCTCTTATCATTGACCAGTGATTTGTAAGTTGGGAATGCCATAAAGGTTTCGTTAACAATTTATGATGAATTGCAAGTACATTTTTTGTTTGAACATTTTATATCAGAAATTAAATTTTTTAAATTATATTGCACAAAGTTCTTTCTTATTCGCCATGTGGCCTCAAGACGTATTCTACGATTTAGCTAGCGGCCGTGTCCCAACACAGCCCCGTAATTTTTTTTGATTCCGTATCATTATCTCGAGGTAGGCCTGTGCGAATGTACCACTCCGCCATACCAATTTATTCGCTTTGTATTAAGATATTTATTATTTCATATATTCGCTCTACTACTCATGGAGCCATTTGTTATAAATGGCATTTTTGCTTTACTGTACTTGAAATGCTTTTACAATTCAGTTTCAGTTATTTATACAGGCTGCCATCGACGCATGCAGTTATATAGGAGAAGCCATTTCCTTTAACACAGACTATTCAATGAAATCTGGATTCAATGAACGTGGCAAATTTGTAGGATTTTGATCGGGACAAGGAAATGTGTTCAGCAAATGCGTGAATACTAAATCAGATTTTACTATACTGACAAATAATGATTCTATAAATTATGTCTAGAATGCCGTTTCATCTGCAACATAATGAGTGAACTTTTCCCATTTTCTATAGCTTAATGTTCACATTGGCCATGTATCGATTGCCTAAAATTTTATTACAGTTAAACCGCTTCAATATAGACTGAATATACGTATATGCCTTTTTGATTTGAGCTAAATCTACAGCTTGAAATTATTTTTATAATAGATTGTGGAAATGTATTTATCGGAAAAAATATTTTCAATTTCTTCTTTAATTTATTTTATTCTTCTACTAGGTTAATTCAAAAAATAAAAACCTAGCTTAACTAAAAAAAAAAAAAAAGCCAAAAGGTAGGAAAAGACAAATAAATATAATGTAATTGACCATTAAAAAATAACACATAATCACATGTATATTATAAAAATTAAAGTAAAGAATTGGTCGAAAATTTTCTATTCTGCCTTCCCTTGTGGCCGAATCTGAAAAAATGTTGAGAACATCACAATTTCCACAGGGCAATAGTGAGCGAATTATTTCAATTTTATTTTGTTTATTTTACTTTATATTCGTCATTTGATATCCAATCAAGACAATCGCTCTCTTAGCATCCACCAATCTTAAAAACGGAGATGTTAACGCTTCCTTATTGGATAGTTTAAATTTTCAAATTTCAAAAAACCTTTACCGTTAACACCTAAGTAATGAATTCTATATTGCACAAACTTTGCCTTGCATTGTTGGTCATGAGACATATATTGTTGATCCTTGCATAGTGTTGGTGCATTGCGTGTTGACACCATTGTTGATACCTATTGTTTCACAAATTTTATTTGCATTGTTGGTCATGAGATATTTCTCATTAATATGCCCTGCCATAACCATGAATATCGATTTTTTATCAATAATTATTATTTTTTCAAAATCTGAGGTAGACAGTGATCTTCCTCATGCTTTGAAGGTCATGTATGCGAAATTTTATCAAGATCGGAATAAAACTGTAGATTTGTATAAAAAACAAACAAACAAACAAACAAACAAACCCACAAACAAACAAACATCCTTCTTTATATATATAGAAGATAGATATACAGGAAAAAATGATCTAGCTAGAAGATAGCCTCCAAGTACTTGAAAAAAAAACAAAATAATAATAATAATTATATACTGGAGATGAATCTTCAAACACGTCAGGTAAGCACTATGACTATCGTTAGGAGATAATTCTATGGAAAAATCATTGACTATCGGCCGGTTGCAACAACGTTAGTTAAAACTAACTCTTCGTTAAAGTCCCGTTTAAAATTTTTTGCGTTGCGTCAAGAGAGATTAGGGCTTAACCAGACGTTAAGTGGCGGTTTAACTTAAACGCTCGATGACCACGGTTTAAATCCATGGTTAGTGAAGCAAAATGGCATTCCGAAAGAGAAATATATTTTAAACTAATTGGATAAACTAATTATCAAACAGATAAATGGATAAGCTAATTGTGCAAATTATTTGGATAAACCAAATGGATAAGCTATTTGGATAAGTTAATTGGAAGCTATTTGGATAAGCTATTTGGATAAGCTACATAAATAAGCTAATTGGATAAGCTAAATGGATAAGCGATTTGAATAGCAATTTGAATTAGCTATTTGGAAGAGCTAATTGGATAAACCAAATAAATAAGCGATTTGAATAGCAATTTGGATAAACTCTTTGGATAAACTAATTATCAAACAGCTATTTGGATAAGCTCTTTGGATAAGCTGTTTGGATAGCTAATAGGATAAGCTAGATGAATAAGCTAATTGGATAAGCTAAATGGATAAGCGATTTGAATAGCAATTAGGATAAGCTAATTATCAAACAGCTATTTGGATAAGCTCCTGGATAAACTAGTTTGATAAGCTAATTGGGTAAACTAGATGGATAAGCTAGTTTTCAAACAGCAATCAGGATATGCTAATTATCGAACAGCTAAACGGGATAAGTTAATATTATCAAACAGCTAATTGGAAAAGTTAAATGGATATGTTAATTGGGTAACTCGTTGGATAAGCTAATTATCAAACAGCTAAATTGATACGCTATTTGGATAATCTAGTTATCAAACAGCTCATTGAAAACAATCAGCCATGTTGACCGGAAGTTTAATTGGAGCAAAACGAACCAGTCACAGTCCTCGTTACTCATATTCCATCCAGTTAGCTAACTGAGACTTAACTAGGCTTAATGCAACATTTCCCGGTTAAAGGACTTAACCGATCGTTAACTAACCGAAAGTTAGGGTCGTTTTAACTGACGTTGTTGCAACCGGCCGTATGTGGACTTGATCATATTTGATCATCAATGTTTGAACCGCAATCAATTTGTCTCTTGTATGTTCCTATACGCTGTAAGCGCTATGGAAAATTAGAGTGTGTGGAACACAAATTTATGAAAAAAGGGTCACTGTAACGTGTAAGTGAGAAGCAAGGTAGCACAGTGGAAGACTATAAATACGTATACAGTGAACGAAGTTAAAATATATATAGTTTATTGAATTTCAATATGTATGAAATAAACAACATAAATAAGAAAAATAGCTAATTAACTTAAAGCTAGAATGGCTTATGAATTAAACACAAAATGTCAATTCGACGCACTAATCCATCAAACAAAATTAGAAAGACAAGCTCGTCTTTCTTTGTAAATAAATTCAACTTAAAATTAATTTCACAACGTCAGCACAACTCGCCACAATTAAACGTAACTTTGCACTATAACGCAATAGGGCGGTTTAGCTTAATATCCCTTAGTAACATCAAATTAAAGGGAGATTTTTACTTATAACTCTGAAATGTGACAACAATCGACAATCGAACAGCGCAGGGAAAACGAAACGAGCGATCCGAAAGCAACGCTTTCACTGCCATACTCATCCAGGAAGTAACCAGGGGAAGTACACTGAACTAGGCAAGAAGCCAGATGAAACCTAGTTAAGTCATCCAGTGGATTGGGTCCTTTCCTATAAAGACGAATAAGTTGATTGTTGATTGACGAGGGGCACGAGGAGCTATGAGATCCAGTATTCGGGAAAGATGGCCTTTTGGATGTCGTCGAAATTGATGTCCAGACGTGTCGAGGCCTGCGATGGCTGAGGAAACTTCTAAACGTGAGTGGATACTCCAGAATATCTGTAACCAGAGGATTGGAATGGTCCTTAATCTTCGGAAGCAACTTCTTCAGTGACTCCTGTACATAGCTACCAATGGGAGGTATCTCAAAATCGTCGGCAATAGAAGTATTTTTTTCAACTTTCCTGTCAAGTTGGGCAAGGTAATGTTTTGGAAGGTTTGGAGGTCCTTCCATCTTGACTTACATATTGTAGCCCAGGCAGGCATACCATAAAGCAAGATGGTTCGGATTACCGCCCTGTACAGCAACAGTTTGCAGTCCAATCCAAGCGCGCTGTTTCGCCCCAGAAGAGCTACCACACTGAATTTTGCCTTCTTTGCCTTGTTGATGGCGTAGGAAACATGGTCGCCCCAATTTAACTTGGCGTCTATTACCACTCCGAGGTATTTGTAATGTTTTACCCATTCGAGCTCTTTACCAGAAAGGAAGAGAAGGCTCGGGGGTTTCCGAAGTTTCTTCGTAATGAACATCGCATTGCACTTGTCAACGCTTAGGTTGAGTCTCCACTTTGCAAACCATTTCTCGCAGAGATGTAAGGCCTTTTGTAACCGTGATATGACGTGAGCGGGATTGCGGTCAGTAGTCATGATGGCTGCGTCTTCAGCGAACAGATATAGCTTGCAATTAATAAAAGTTGGGAAGTCATGAATGAAAAAGTTGAACAGTGCAGGGCCCAGGACAGAACCCAGCATTGACGTCACAAGGATTAGACATGGAGCAGTCAACCTTGACACGAAATGTCCTGTTTGACAGAAAGGAACTAATCAAGATAATCAGTTCGTCTGAAAAACCACAAGTAATCATCTTGTATATGACGCCGTTGTGCCAAACCTGATCAAAAGCTTTACGGACATCCAAAAAGACAAGACCACCATACTTAGCACAGTTAAGAGGAGTGTTTAGATCTGCAACAAGCCTCCAGATCTAAAGTTGGCAGGAGTGACCTGGGCGAAAGCCAAATTGCTTATCACGAACGAGATTATTTGCTACACAGAATTCGTTAAACCTCTTCAGAATGATGCGTTCAAAGACTTTTGATAGCACAGGTAGCAAGCTTATGGGTCTGTAGCTGGCAGCAAGAGCAGGGTTTAGACCAGGTTTCGGTATGGTAACTATGACGGACTCTTTCCACTGGTCGGGGAAGTAACCAAGTTTCCACAGTCATTCATGGCTTTGGTAATGATCGAGACAATGTTAGAAGGCAAATTCTTGAGAGCACTGTTAGTGATGGTATCGATACCTGCTGCTTTCTTGGTTTTAAGTCGCTTGATAACGTCGGAGATTTCTTGGGCACTAATGACTTCCTCAGGGGTGGGAACACGATGAATGCACTGGTAAGCGATACACCCATCGTTAACTAGCTGAGTGTTTTGGAGGCTGTCCAAGTTTGTCTCACCAGGCGTGGTAAATTGACTTTTCAGGGAATCAGCGATCAATTGAGCCTTATCCCCGTCACTGGTGACAACGTTGCTATTGCCTGCAAGCAGTGGCGGCAATTGGATTGGTCTGTTACCATTTAACGCCCTCACAGTTCCCCAGAGTGAGTTGTCCTGGACAGACAACGACTTCAGTTTGTCACTCCACCTTTGATTTCGTAGAGATTTAACCTCCTCCTGAACCTTGCGAGAAAGCCGGTTGTACTTGGTCTTGAAGAAGGGATGCCGCTTTCGCTGCCATAATCTTCTGTAAGAATTTCTTTCGAGAATAAGACGCCTGATATAAGGAGGCAGGTCGAGATGTTCAGGACGCTTGCGATCGACAGTAGAGGTACTGGAAACAGTGGCATCGTTGACAACACGGGTGATAGCATTAATATTACTATTGATATCCTCCTTATCAATAACCTCCTTGTAAGGAATGCTATTATCTCTAAGAATATCCCTAAAGAGCTTCCAGTCCTGTTTCGAGCGGAGAACAATCTTCTTATCGATGTTTAAGCTCTCAAACATAAGCATCACTGGACGGTGGTCAGAAGATAAATCGTCGACTGTGAATATATTATAGGGCTTGAGGAAACCTTTAAGAACTGCAATATCCAGCACGTCGCTAAAAGGAGAGTGGTCGCAGTAATACGTGTCATCAAGGGGACCAGCAACGAAAGTGTCAATCTCGTTTAAGTATATCCATATAAGATATTGCCGTTTTGATTGGGGCATTTGAAGTTCCACGCATGGTGCTTAGCATTCAAGTCGCCCGCAATAACAACTGGAATGGGCCTAGACAGCAGCTCGTCAAGTTCGCACGGATCAAGCTTGTGCTTGGGTGGGTTATATAAAGAGATGAACTTGATTTCGCTTGCGTCCACATCGTTTATAATCACGGAGACTGCTTCCATTCCCACAAAGTCTGGGGTGACAGACTCACGATGATCAATGCCGTCCTTAACAATGATCGCTACTCCACCAAAAGCGTGGCTGGCATTATTGCCCAGAGGCCGATCCTTGTGATACCCAGGAACGGTAAAGACTTGAGTAGATTTCAGGTGCGTCTCGCACACGAAGGCGATGTCGACATTCTAGTTTGTAAGGAAATTGTAGAATTCGATGCGCTTGCGAGCGATCCCTCTTGCATTTCAAATATTGCAACGGAGTTTCCCTTGATTTATGATCTTGTATGGGTGTCTGTTCATGATCATTTGTTAGATTCATGAGAGGCAATCTGTGGCACTGGTTTTCCACTTTCCTTATATTGATTTAGCAAATTTCCCAGGAACCTGTAAACATCACGCAATTGATTGTGGTCGACTGTATGTGTGTCCCTAGTGTCAGCAGAACTGGATGCGACCGAAGCATAGGATTTTCCCTCTACCACTTTGGTGCTTTTAATCCTTTTCACTTGTGGATATTTGGGACACTTGGTGTAGCTAGATGTGTGCTGACCATAACAACGTATACATTTTGGAGGGTCTTTGCCTTTTATGTTAGTACAATCCCTCGACTGATGGTCGCCAGCGCACTTATTACATCGAGGCGATTCGGTGCAACCTTGAGATACATGACCAAAACGTAGGCAGTTGTAACACTGCAAGGGTCTTTTAATTACCTCTAAATAGTTCTACAGTAACAGCTAGAACCTAAGAAGGACTTATTATGTTCAGTATTCTGGAGGATAACCTAAATCATTGGCATTTCCACTGAACCATTTGCTTTTTTAAGCTTATTGCTTTCTCCGGAAAATAATTAGCTTTCTTGAGGTCGTCAGCAAAGTCATCGAGGTCATACATTGTGTGGACATTTCGGACAACGTATTTCAGCATTTTTTCGGATTTTAGTTGGTCATGCTGGATCTTAAGCACATCGTTGCTTTTCACTCCAGACACAAGAGTTTTATGACTCTCTTTATGGCGTCTTTTCAACTTGTGTGGGCGGTATTTTTGTCAAGAGGTACGTGCTTTTAGATCTCCTCCAAAATCTCCTTTATTGGCTTCCTATGGTGACGAACGATGATTGGTGGGATATATATTGCTCCCTTTTCACGGGTGACATTAATATGGGAAGAACTGTGTTTAGCTTTGTTAGCTCGAAGGGCTACAGAGGCACTAGCGCTGACATCAAAACTGGACTTAATATTGTCAATCCTAACACCTCCTTTGTTCCTCTTATTCTGTGCGTCCGCCAGTCACCTCCATCAATGTCAGCAGAGTTATTATCAAGCCTCCTCTTTGTGCTTGTTCTTGATGAGGAGCTACCGTCGTTGCCCGCGCCCAGACCTGCAGGGCCGTCTTTACAATCGTATGGAGGAACAGCGTTATCCACTAACATGGGCGAAACGAACGTAATGGGAGAGCCCATAAATTTCATGATAGCATTGCTAAGATTGGCAATGCCGTTGGTAGTTTCCAAATTTGCACGCTTTACATCCTCTCTAAAACTATCAATATTTGTATTACACTGCTAATATCCTTAGTCAGCGATTCCAACCTTGTTTCTAAGTCTAAATATTTTTTGTTCAATTCGGAACGTAATGCCTCAAGCTGTTCATTTATAATGACGTCAAAAGCAAGAAATCTGGGATCCTTACATGCATCTTTGTACGCTACATCACAAGGTAACACCTTACCATCAACATATTTAACACCTTACCATCTAATGCTAGCGGATTTCGACGCAGCGCCTGACGTCGCCATGAAGCAGGTGTGGTGCTGGGTTTTGCCGTCATTAGAAGGACGCACCTACTCAGAACGACACAGTTTAAAAGGCTTAAAAAAGTTCTACCTTGTTAGTCCTCTTGTAGATTCCACCGATGCACTCTCAATAGTAAACCAGGATCAGCAACTTGTCACCCGAGCACGTCAAAATCACAAACAGAAGTCCAAAAAGAGCGGTTTACACTTGTCCACGATGGAGACACACATCCAAGATAGACTTCCGACCATATAGAGACATATAGCATCTAAATGTAATCAACCAATTGCATGAATAAATAAAAATATTCTAGCATAAATATTGGGCAGCACTATAGACACTTTCGGCCACGAAATAAATCACTCACAATTCGCTTAAAATATAGATAAGCAATTCTCAAAATTCACATAAATAAGTCCTATAGCACTAATAGTTATAGTTCATGAAAATGAGTCCTTAAATCCTAAATGTAATACTAGCACTCAATTCCATACACAAACTCTTCGAAAAGCACTGGAGAGTTTACACACATAAGACAGAATCAAAAACCAAGTCACTGAAAACCAAAAGGTTCAGTCCAGTCCGGTAATTACAATTTGAATTAGACGAGAGAACGTTTAACGTTTCCCTTCCACTAAAATAATAACGAGAACATGTTTTAAGTTTAACAATTATTACACATGAAATAAGTTTACCCATTGTTTCGTAGTAACAGGAAACAAGGAAACTTTTGAGACTAAATGTGGATAATCTTAACGCATTGGCCACCGGGCTAATATAAATCCCAGTCCTCTTTCAAAATAAGCGGACATACCATACGGCCACAGCCCGCAAATACAAGTCTGTCGACGAAGCTCACTATACGAAAGTTCGAGAAATGACTGTCGTACTAGAACGGCATTATCACCTAATAAAAATTGCACATTTACAAGTGATGAAGTCCATTCGGTTAGCGTTCGTTCTACAGCACATGGAGGAAACCACTCAGGCGGCTGAAGGCGCGGAGCACTATTTTCGCCCGTCGTATGCCACGTCGACGAAATCTCCGCTGACTTAGCTTCACTGCCTGGCTCGCTCGCCGCCCCGTTCTGCTCTCTACGCTGCGAAGGCTCAGCCGTCGGCGAATGCCGTCGCTTCTCGGGCTCGTCCTCCTTATCGCTGGCGTAGAGCACTCGTCTCGGTGAACGGTATTGCGGTGCCGAATTCCTTGGACCAGTAGCCCTCCTCCTCCTCCTAGTTCTTCTACGTCGAATTTGTCTTCTTCCTCTAGCGGAATTCAATCCCGCATCGAATTTCCGCTCTTTGAATTCATTGGCTCTTGCCTGTTGACGGTAATCCCGGCGCTGATTACGTCGCTTCGCCTCCGTACTCGAAGGATAGATAATTCGAGAGCGAAAGTGGACTGCTGCGTCATCGGAATTCGGCTGTTATTCGAATTCCGTGACAATCATTAACGCATAATGCCATCGACTCGGTCAAAAAGCACGTAAGCGTGTATTGCACGCAAAATTGGATAAAGCAGTTTCAGGTTGCTCGTTCTAATCACCTGAGAAACAAAACTAGTCAGCCGTATAACGTTAAGCAGTTAAAATAGACCGATTTCATAAATTTGAAGGAAAGTCTGAAGTAATGATTAAAAATCGTGAAAAAATGTGACTGGAGAAAAGGTCAACTGACTTAAAATAAAAAACAATCTCGGTATGAAAAAGCAGCACCGTTTCAAATCATGTACTCTTATGACTTTCACTCTGATTACAAGGTGATAAATGGTAGGGGAAGAGGTCGACCATAACATGGTCTTTCTAAAATAAAATCACTCTACGAGAGTAAGATACCTATTAGTGCTGCTAAAAATAAAAAAAAATGGATTTAATGAAGCTTTGCAGCCCTGCTGTAAAACCTGAATAGTATCATGGATGGCACACACAGCGTCCATCCAACAACAGGCAAGAGGATTATGATTCGGGCTCTGAAGAAGACCGAAGAATTTCATTGAAGATTAAAACTATGAAGAAGTTCACTTATGTTGATTCATTTTTTCAATTGGAAATAAAATGTTTTGGTTATTGTATTTGAGATTTGTATTTAATAAAAAATACACTCACTCACCAAAATTCATGGCAGACACCTCCAATCAGGTTCCCTGTCCGTAATGAGACAGATCCCGCTGCTTCCATTCTCGGAATGCAGGTGCACAGGACTCCTTGATATCACACAATCATTGCAAGCAAAACTAGCTGCAGAAATGGCAGCACGCCGAGAGCTATACGCATTTGAACGGGGGATGATTGTTGGTGTCAGACGGATGGGCGCCTCAATATCAGATGTAGCCAACATTCTGCAATTTTCCCGCACAACCGTTGCAAGGATCTATCGAGGGTACACCCAGCGGACGGGCCGCCCACGCCTCATTGATGCCAGAGGTGTTCGTCAGGTCAACAGGCTTACAACTGCTGACCGAAGGGCGACAGCGGCCCAAATCACCTTGTGGTGCAACCAGGGACGTTCCACAACTGTGTCCGTGACGACAATTCGGCGAACCTTGGCAGCTGCAGGCTTTGGGAGCAGGAGGCCACGACGGGCGCCACTCTTGACAGCTGCACATCGTCAGCAAGGCCTAGCCTGGGCCAACCAACATCGACATTGGACCGCTGAGGACTGGCGCAGGCCACACGAAGCCATGGACCCCGCTTGTCAGGTGGAGGGTCGATACTGGTCTGGGGTGTTTTCTCGTGGCATGCAATGGGTCCATTGATGCTTCTGGCATCCACTCTGCGTGCTACTTCCTACGCCAATCTGCTTAGGGACCACCTGCACCCCTTCATGAACTGTTTATACTCCGCGGGCGACGGCATCTTTCACCAAGATAATGCGCCTCCACACACGACCCTTGTGACACGGCAGTGGCTGGAGGAACATGCTACCGACTTCACGACAATGATTTAGCCTCCACCTTCTCCAGATTGTAATCCCATTGAACATTTGCGGGACGTCATCGAACGACCTGTCAGGTCGTCACCAACACAACTGGTAAATGCAGCATTGTTATGGAGTGCAGTGGAGGCTGCATGGCTTGAAGTGCCTGTGGATGTGTTCCGGGGACTGGTAGACTCTTTTCCGCGACGAGTCGCCGCTGTTATCCGGGCCAGAGGGGACCCAGCACGTTATTAGGCAGGTGCGCCATGACTTTTCGTGAGTGAGTATATGTACTTAGTCAGTTAATCTTGTACTTAATAAAGAGCTGTGTGGAGTTAGTCATTTTATCTTAAAAATTATTTTTAATTTTTTTCGTAAATAAAGCTTTTTTAAATTGTTTTCTTCACACCATAGCATTGATAAAAATATTCACTAACATTTTAAAAATAAAATGTCATGCTAAAACCAGTATCTCATTTATCAGAGGGAATTTAAGTTTAACTGCCTTTATCTCAGATTATTGAAAATTGGACATGACTAGTTTTTCCTCCTGTATACCGATGATATTATGTCAATAAATATTACTATTGTTACTCAGCTATAACATTATATCTTGTTAAACGTCGAAAATATTTCAAGGCAGGAGCGGAGTAAGAATTTTTACATATTTCAGGAAAAAGTACTTTTCTGATGAAATTCACATTTTAATCTTTTTAAGCCCGTAGTTTCATCTTAGTTCAATTTCCAATTATTAAACGTCCAAAAGCATATTTTGATTTTGCTCTCTGTGCGTCTGTATGTTCGATGACTTCTCGAGAACGGTCTTACTTTTTCAAGTAATACCGAATACAAATTCTGTTTTCGCTATTCGATAGACTCTAACTGTGCTTAACCGATTAAAATAAAATGTCATTGAAAGCGATCTACTGGTCACGAGGCTATTAGACCATCATTAAAATTTTATTTTATTTAGCATCATTTGCATGTGATATATCACTCAACAAGGAAAGACGAGAAACGACGGAATAGAACGTTTTTTTTTTATTTTAGCCATTACGTACGAAAAATTTGAATTTGTCGACTCTTCTCAAAAAATTTCAATAAATAGACTCTCTTTCTTTTTCGTCGGCAAAATAATGTGTTGCCCATAATCCTTTGGGAACTTCAGTTAGAAGGGACGAATCATTCCAGCAATAGGAAGAACACAGACGCTGTTGGTTAAAAGCATTTATACGTTCGTGCTCTTCATTTTCTATTTTGTGCTGCTTCGGAAGATTTGCATAGAGTGATACGGTTGTTGGAAAGTATAACTAAAATGTCTAAAAATCTTATGTGGATAATGATGATGTATAAGTTAAGCATAAAATAAAACTCTTTTTCCACAACGAAACAGGAATTGAAAAAACATAAAAAGACTCAGGTTGTATTTTTTCATTTTACTTTCTTAGTTTTTCTTTTTATGTTTTTTCAATTCCTGTTCGTTGTGGAGAAAGAGTTTTATTTTATTCTTAAGTTATACATTGGAAAGTTGTAGATTAATAAGATGACTGGTTTAATAGAATTTATAAGGCGAAATGAATGAATAAAGATTGGCGAAAAGATCAATATTAATTCGGTCTATTATCAGGCCGTAGCCACTATTTAAGGAAGAAGTGCTTTAGTTGTATGGGAAAGAGGCAAACAAGACATGTCTTTAAAAGAGAAATCAGCCAAGAAACTGTGGACACAACGATCAAACTAACGACGACAGGAAACCACAAATCCACAATAATCATTTTATTAATGCCTCAGATGTACATTTCGAAAGCTATGCTTTCTTCAATCAGTGAGTGATTCTACTCCAATTCGTGTGATTCTACTCCAATTCGTGTGATTCTACTCCAATTCGTGTGATTCTACTCCAATTCGTGTGATTCGACTCCAATTCCAGTGGAGTGATGCTTTATACAATATCGGAATAAAAGGAAAACACAAATCCACAAAAAAATTT